>JAODAL010006054.1:0-137343 GCA_025379985.1 Phyllomedusa bahiana
TATGTATGCATATAGATAAAACCTAGCTGAATTCACAGAGTTTGCTGCAATTACAAGATCTGGCTGCCTAACATGCTTTTATGTTTCCTTCACACACGCTTTTTTTGTGTGTTTAAAGGGGTTTTGCCGCGATCTCATTTCACACCTCCTGCATCCAGCTCTTCAGCTCTGTGTGCTCAGAAGGGTGTGTGTGTGATTTGTTTGAATTGCATATCATGTGACCCAGCAGGCTGACATCACCAGGCCTGTCCTCTCTCTAGTCAAAGAAAGGTTTGATTATGTAAAGCATTTTGAGTAGCTGAGAGGTAAAGTTTTTGCCTCCAGGCACAAGGGTCTTAGGTTCAAATCCCTGCAGGAACCAAACCTGTGTTGTTGTTTTTTTCTCTTTATCAATGCACAGACCTCATTGAGCTTTCTTTTTTTATTTACTTGCACTGTTTGACAGTACAGGAGGACAGGAGTAGAGTGACAGCACCTGGGTTTTGAACACTCATTAGCTGCCTGAGAGGAGAGGTGATGTCTGAGCATGTCTGACCAGGAGTGTGGAGCTCTCAGCCCTTGTCGTATCCCCTGGAGACGGGCTGTAAACAATGGATCACTAAAGGAGCAGCTAAAACAGAAGCAGAATTTTTAATAATAATGAATGGTGAAAATGTTTAGTATTTAATTTGCAAGCTTCCCACGTCAATTTTACTTCATGGCAAAACCCCTTTAATCCAAAAGGTCACTATAGTAGGTAGCCCCAAAGTTCATATCCCTTTCCCCGGAGATTATTTGAATATTGTATTTTTCCATGGAGCATTACATGACATATTGGTCTCTGTACATCTTTTTGGTGCATGGATTAAGCACCAAACATCAAGTATTCTTACAAGCGTTTTTGATGGTGTTTTGTTTATTTTTTTCATACATTCTGTACATGCATTTTTGAATCCTTTGGCAAAAAATAACAGAAAAGAAAAATGAACTAAAAATGCCATACATCGAGCATGTTGAGTTTTGCATTTGAAAAAACATGTCATTAACCCCCCAAATTCTGTGGAATCCAAATAAACCAATCCCTTTGTATGCTGACTTTTTAATATTTAACTATAGATTTTAAAGTAACATAATTAAAGGGAATGTGTCATCAAAAAATCATCATAGTCATTGTTTAAGTCCATTTTTATATTTAACATATTTTGTAGGAATTTTTGGTTGTGTTTTTTATTTTTCATATCACTTTCAATATTTTTTAATAATTCTTAAATCTTGCAGTTTTCACTTTGGCCACTATGCCTTGTTTGCACTGCTTTAACAGCAGTCAGAGAGATGCTTTACAGTAGCTTCATGCACATAGGAGACACTTAAGACTGACTCAGTCCCATTCACTTCTATAGGAGAGTTTTCTAGTCATGCTCTGTGACCTGGGAAGAAATCAGTGTGCATGGAGGTGAAATGGTGAACTGTGACTTTCTCATCTTGTGATTGGTGGATCCTGCGTTATCTATTTACACTGGTGTCTCTTTTCAGTTTGACCCTCTTTGTGCTGATAATGAGCAGACAACTGAGAAGCTTTCTGTACAGAACAGGAAGTGTCAGACTATTATTAGGCTTAGTGGCCAAAGTGAAAACTGCAGAACTTAAGAATTATTAAAAAAATATTGAAAGTGATATGGAAAATTAAAACAAATATAACAAAAAATTCCTAAAAATATGTTTAACATAAAAATGTGAGTTAAACAATAAGTCATTTTTGATGGCACATTCCCTTTAAAAAAAAAATGCAAAAAACACCACTGCACGCACATCATAATCCTATATGTGTAA
Source organism: Phyllomedusa bahiana (assembly GCA_025379985.1). NCBI lineage: Eukaryota > Metazoa > Chordata > Amphibia > Anura > Hylidae > Phyllomedusa > Phyllomedusa bahiana. Next base: position 1,810 of record JAODAL010006054.1, read on the forward strand.
CTGGGCTAAATCACACACACACAAACAAAACAGAAATACTATTAGTAAAGGCATACATCATAAGTGCATTGACATGGAGTAATATGTGATGATATTGTCAGGGGTGACAGTGTACTGGGACTGGGGACTTGTATTAACATTTTCTTCTCAATCCCATTATACTTTAAGTGAGCATGAACAATTTTACCCATCATTGATTTATTTAAACACCATAGACTCAATTACAATCCTCACATCATAATATAAGAATTCTATATTTCCAGCCATTTTGCGGGTGATTGATGAATGAATATTTAAATGTTTTGTATTCACACAGTAATTGTTATATTCTAGTCACAGACACAACTTCACCTGTAATGCATGTTGCTATTGATGACTCCTGATTTACCAAACAACTGGAAGTTCTTTATTAATCAACAACTCTCTGAAATATTTAGGGCGACATGTATGTACGGGGCTGTGCCAGAAGTCTGACGTCTTTTCAGCCCGAAAACTAGCGCAGTCCCATCTGCTCTATTTTTAATCAATTGCACTCCAATATCAGGCGCATTAAAAAGCACCCACGGCACTTTGTAATGGGCCTGAGATCGTGGGGCGTGCTGGAGGTGTGTCGCAAAACAACTGTACAAATCTACACATTTATAGCTTTAGTACAGCAAATCCAGGCGCATTACTGCTGGAACAGGTAAACCACTTTAAAAGTAAGAAAGTCTGTTTTTTATTTTTACGTATTCTTTAAGCAGCAACAATGGCACTAAAATAAGTTTTGCACTGTCAGAGTTTTTTTTAACTTATTTTATATTTATTTTATTATTGCACCTGTCACTAGGTCAAAAAAGAACTCTTGGTGGCTTTTGTATATAATCTGTTTTCTTCTTTTTTGTGTGTGCTGTTCTCCACTGTAACTGGGGCCGATGTATTAGCTCCAGTTACAGGGGCATACCTCCCAAGTGTCCCTATTTTGGAGGGACAGTCCCTATTTTTAACCCTTGTCCCTCTGTTCCTCTTAGGTCTATAAATGTCCCTCTTTTTCATTTGGGATGTGCATCAATAAACTGACTATCTTGCTTTAAAAAGTATCTGATTGCTTCCTAGCTGTGTATTACATAACTACTTACTTAATATTTCATCATTGGATACAATGCAATCCTGAAAATGTCTCCCTTTTTGCCTATCTAAAACATTGGCATGTATGTGTTTGGGGGTGGTTAGAGGCGTGTCTTGGTGTGATGTCATGTGTTTGGGTGGGGTTAGAGGCATGGCCTGATGTGTCCTCTTTGAAATCTCTAAAAGTTGGGAGGTATACAGGGGGAACACAGCCCCCAGCACGGGCTGTAGAGATGATCTCAGTCTGAGAAGACCCATCAGCTCCTGTAGTTACCGAGCCCAAGTGATGATGTGAAGGAGGGCCCAGGAAACAGTGATAGCGATGGTAATAAACAGGCTTTAGACTGGCCCACATTGGAACAAGGGAAACCGCTCCCGAGCATGGCAGATCTGGAGTTTCTTTTAAACTGCATATACATCTTTGGGAGAGGCAGAGAGGCAAAAAAAGAGACAAACAGCCAGAGGCAGCATGTAAGAGACATGTAGAGTAGCTGTAGGGCAGGCCCCTGGAATCCACTCCACTGGTGGGTCCCATAATCAACGCCACTGGTGGGCCCTCAGAATCAACTCCACTGGTGAGCCCTAGGCACTCCAGTCCAACACTGGTAATAAACCATCCTTGCCTTCTTATTAAAATGCCCGGCTGACATTGACACCCTATTCTCAGCTCCCGCAGCTGCACGCTCTGTCAGGCTATTTTCAAACAGCTGGGCAGTGTAAGATGTTGATTGTATTGTCACTGACAAATTTCAATGTTTTTGAATAAAGTCTCTCACAAATATGTATCACTGAAAAGCCCACGACTTTAAAATGTGACCTTTAATATGCTCAATCTAAAAAGTATAAATATAGTATGAATATCCCACAAAAATATACAAATATTAACCAACAATAAAAATAACCCCAACTATGTGGGTATATCAAAATGATACTGTGTGGATCAGTGCATGAGTATCTCCACTATGAATCGATAAATTAAGGGAGGATACCAATAAATCCCTTCCTAATGGCTAGACCTGAACCAATGGGAAATGAAAAATAGGTGGAGACAAGGCACCACAGGAGCCACACAGTACAAATAGAGAGGAATATACAACGATTGTCAGTATTATTAAAATCTCTCTCACACTTTTTGGATTTGAAATCAGATGATTTTCTTCAGAAAACCATGAATAGGTATTGCATACATATACATGTAAGGATCAACAACTGAAACAACTGCAAATGTTAAACAATTATGGGGACATGTATGAAAACTGTCTAGGTCTAGGACTTTCTTTGTTGCCTATAGCAACCAATCTGAGCTCTCCTTTAATTTTTCATACATGTCCTTTGTAAAACCTAATGAGTATTATATTCAGATATCATAAATCACAACTTTCATTTGTGAATAACAATGTAGGTAAGTCATTCACAAAAGATAACTTAAGCCTAATTAATCCAAGCGTTCAGAACAGTAACTCCCTTCACACAATGTAACATATGCCTGATTGATCCAAATATTCAAAACAATGACCCCTAATGCATTTCCCCTCTACATAGTGCAGCTCATCAGGGGATTAGATAGAAAAGGGGATAGAAAACAAATTACATATATATCGATATGAAGAGGTCTATCCTACCCATGACTTGGTATCTATAGACCTCCATAATACTTACGCATTGAAATAACAATTCACAAAAGCCAGAACCATCTATTAGTAAATCAAAGTGTGTGTAAACAGGGTACACTTATCTGGGGTGTCTAATGTCTGTCCGGCTATCATTATCGGGATACCGCGTGGACATTAGATACCTGGCAGACATTAGATACACTTGGATTAATCAGGCCTAAATAAATGGAACAAATAGAAGTTGTGATTTATGATATCTGAATATAATACGCATCAGGGCGACTACTTTGAAATCATGCAGGGATTTATAGGAATCATCCCCTAATTTATCTACATAACGTGTGATGGTGCCACATCCATTGTGGATGTCTGGTGCTCAGTGGAAAAGCCCATGGCTGCGTACTGAAGAGGAAGGGAATCCACAGCACACCTTCAGGTACTTTTGAAGTAGTTATTCAAGCAATATAGCAAACACAGAAGAAAATAGTATTGCTTTCCATATGTATCAATGGCTGAGATAACAGATAATGTTTTAATGAAGTTTTCCCACGTTTTCCCAACGTTTCAGCCAACAGACCTAGATGTGGAAGGTGATGTGCACCTTATAGTTTGATAATTATCAGAAATTACTTTTTTTATTGTACTGGTTTAAGTTGAGAAATACTGGAATTTTTTGCCCTAATAGCAAACCTAGTTCCACTTCGACTCCTCAGGCTCAGCCCATTTATTTTTGGCCCACTTTACGCCAGAACAGGGTGAAAAACCCTTTCATACATGTCTCTCTGTAACTCTGTAATATATACCTGCCCCATGTTCGCCTCCTTGTTCCAACTGTGCATCTTGGAGTAGTTAAAGAGGACATATGGTCAGTCCTGAAAGGTCTTCGCTGTGAAATAACAATTCTTAAGCAACGTTCCTCAAGTCTTTGTTTTGTGCTTCCAAACATAAGCAATCGGTCAGGTTGGTATTACCTACTGAAGGTGTGTCACTGAACAGCCTCACATTGTCCAACAGTGCTGACAAAAAGTGCTGGAAATGGTAACACCCATCGGACTGATTCAGTGATACATTTCTAGAAGGAATTACAGGTGGACAGAACAACACACAGTTATAAGAGAAGATGTTCCAGAATTGTTATTTCACAGAGAACACAAGGATTACTAAAATAGACCTGTCAGGAGATGTCACAGGTGCTCTTTAACATGTAACACAGAACATCTTAAATGGCACATGGCAAAATGGTTCTTTTTTTGTCCCCCAGATAAGTACTTCTGTGTGTAAGACAACAATTTTGGGATGTGTCCTTCTATGTCTAAAGCACTGACATTCCTTCAGCTTCAAATCACAGTTGTTAGTATAAGTGGGCATAACTGATACAAAGTACATGCTAGAAAGTTGAACTTTATTCAGTTAATCGCATCCTGTCCAATTTTTTGCATTTTATCCAATTTTGTTGCATTTCAAAAACCATTATTTTTATATTTTTTCATTTTGTGGGATGAGAGTAAAGGGTTTTTTTCAAGAGCACCATTTTGTATTCATAGTTATAGCTATTACGGGTGAGAAAAGACATACGTCCACCAAGTTCAACCAACTGTCAATGATCATATTGCACTGGTGGAGGAGAATGAAAAACAAGGGATTCCACAATTCACTCTGTGGGTTCATAAGAGTATGGCAATAGCATTATGAGAGTCATAACATTCCAACAATTGGAACGTTATTAGCCCCGAGTTTTTCTTTTATTTAACTGTATGTTTATTGAACAATAATTAACTGAATTTTTTACAAAAATATCACAAATTGAATATATATATAAAGTAACACATCCACTTGAATAATTAACAGACAATATGCTGGTAAGAAGGAATTGAATGGAAATAAAAAATACGGACATAAAGGACTGGACCAGACACAATAGGAGAAAAAGAGGGAGGGAAAGTGAAAGAGAAAAAAGAAAGGGAAGGAAAGAAAAAAAATATTTACCACCCATACCCTCCTATACCACCATATCCCTCAAAGTTAACTGTGTAAAGAAGATTCAGTATTGATGATATATTCATCCCGTTGTGACCAAATAGTACCAAATTTTTCTAGGTTGTCATTCAGCATGGCTGTTAAATATTCCAGCCTTTTAACCTCATTCACTCTGTAACAAATCTCTTGTAAAGAAGGAACAACAGAAGATTTCCAGTGCCCAGCAATGAGGCATTGTTCTGCGGTTATATGTGAGTCATTAAGAGAGATGTATATGATTGGGTTTTTCACCCTTTTCTGGTGTAACATGCACCAAAGTAAGCAGTCTACGATGTCTAATGCGCCTAATGAATGTGTTAGGCGCATTGTTCACAAGACTAAAACACTTTTTAATGTGCCTAACATGAAGGGGTGTTCTGGGGGCGTGGTGTACCACACTCATAATAGTAGACACATATATGAATGTGTTTCGGCAAAACTAGGCGCATTACTGTTCAAACAGGCAGACTTATTCTAATGTGGTCTGAACCGGAGGAGTCGAAGTGGAGCTAGATTTGCTATTAGGGACAGAAATTTCCAATATTTCTCAACTTACACCAGTACAATAATAAAAAGTAATTTCTGATAATTATCAAACTATATAAAATTTAATTATTTAAATGTAATAAAACATTTTATTATATAAAATTAATATAAAAATATATAATATCCCAAAAATATAAAATATCTCCTATAAAATGCATTTAAAATTAATCGAATCTAAAACTAATTTTATGTTCAATAAACCACTTATGTTGTTGTTCAGATTTTTACATTTTTAATTTTACTACATTAAATTTGAAATTTATTTTTGCTGCTCTCACCCTTTATTCTACAGCAAGAGCCAGCACACCACAGACCTTGCTGGGACCTATGGTCCACCATGCAAGATCAGAACCATAGTTTCTTTTCACTGACATGCTATTCTAATGACACTTCTTTTATTTCCAGCCTATCTATAGGCTTTATACATGTTTGGGGCATTACTTATGCGCCTAAGTTCCGTAATGGGCCAAACACACCATTCGTGAGCACACAAAAAACACTTTTATACATTCAGGAGCATGTGACACTGTAAAATAGATGCAAGAATGCACTTCAATCTGCCTAGTTCCATACATGTCTCCCTTAGGGCACATGTATGAAAACTGTCTAGGTCTAAAACTCACTTTGTTGCCCATAGCAACCAATCAGAGCACCCCTCTCATTTTTTCCAGAGCACTATATGAAATGAAAGGGGCCCTCTGATTGGTTGCTATGGGCAACAAAGTGAATTTTAGACCTAGACAGTTTTCATACATGTGGCCATTAGTGTCTATCAATTTCTCTGACACTGATTATCACCAAGAGAAAACAGGATTTCTAACCTATATTCTCCCCAAACACACAGGCGAGGTGCGCTGAACCATTTATGAACGCACAAAAACCACTTTAATACATTCAGGGGCATTTGACACTTAATAATAGATGCGAAAATGGACTTAGATCCACCTAGTTCCATACATGTCTCCCTAATTGTCTTGATGCTTTATTAATATTAGCAGACGTCAAGTTTAGCAAAAACTAATTGAACCTGAATTTGTAGAACATCTTTCAACAAATCCCTGTTTTCCAAAAAGATTTTATAAATACACAGTCCCAGAATATATGAAAAAGATGTTCCGCTCTCAAGCTACTTCTCCAGCAGCAGTCACTTATGTTGGGGTTAAATTATTGTTTTCCTTGAAAGAGGTACAAATTTAGATTTTGATGCCCTACGCCATATAATGGCCCACTCCATGTCCGAGAGAGATTTACCCAAGTAACTGTCCCATTTGTCCATATATTTTTGTCTCATTCCCTGCCCATGCCATGGATCTACCAAGATTCTGTATATATTCGAGATAAGGCTTCTGAAGGAAACATTAGTTTTGCACAAAAGTTAAAATTTTTGAGTGGGTACCCTATCTTTTTTAAACAAGTGTGGTAGAAAATAACAAATTTGAATATAAGAATATTGGTAATTATCTAGTAACTTAAATCTAGATTTCAAATCCTCAAAGGGTAGGATTTTCATTGTAGCCTGATCCACAACATTGGCCAATAGAAAGAGACACTTATCGAACCAAGGCTTCATGCCAGTCATCCCTCTGGGAAAAAGGGGGTTAAATAGGAATGAGGTCATGGCCGAGAATGTCAAGCATAGGCCCAACTTCTTAGTACATCTGCTCCAGATATCTAATTGAAGTTTTATGGGACCCAACAGGGAACCCTCAAACACAACCTTGGATATATTCCATAAAAAAGATGGGATAGGATATTTATCAATTGCGTGGCCTAGTAATATTTAATAATATAAGGAACCGCTAATACTCCATCCTATTTGCTGGCCAGCAGTACACTTTTGGGTGGTCTATGTCTACCATTGGCCCAAAAAAAAGCGGAAACAGCAGCTCGAATCTTTTTAAGATCTGTCATTGGAATAGGGATCGGCAAAGTCTCAAATGAATATAGTAGTTTAAGCAAAATCATCATTTTAATTGATGCTATCCTCCCAAGCCAGGACAATGGAAGAGCATGCCATTAATGTAAGAGACCAAAGTAAAGTTTGGGAAAGTTATGCCATATAAAGTGGAAAATGTACTGGTTAGATTAACCCCAAGATATTTTAGAGTATTCTCACTCCAGTTACAGTGAAAATTAGAATGCAACAACTGCATTTGTGCAGGGAATGTTAATTGGTAGCGCTTCTGTTTTTGAGGCATTCACTTTGTAGCCTGACAGAGTACTGAAATAGGTTAACAAAGCTTGCAAGTTAAACAGGGAGATATGAGCAGAGGTAAGAGAGCAAAATATCATCTGTGAACAAAGAAATTTTAGATTCCGCATCTCTTACCATTATCTCCCTAATATCTGGATTTAGACGTATGGCTGAAGCCGCCCCAAGTTTGTTTAATAGTGCCATAGTGAATGATAGCTCCTGAATTGCAACCAGGGGATCTAATAAATGTGGGCATGTTAAGTGCACTGCATGTCATTTCACCAAACAAGAGAATAGCTTTGCTTCATTCACAAATGATAGTATTTATAAAGTCATACATAAAATCATACATCAATTGTAATATCAGTTATGCCATATGCCTCATTAGCTGTAACATTTGCGGTCTTCAATTCGTGTGTAGTACCAAAAGTCCCCTAAAAGTGTGTATCAAGAGACACCCTTCCAATGCAAACAGAACAGTCTTGTTCAGTATATCCATGGTATCACAACACTTTCAAGAATGTTATACCAGATACACAAGCTCTTTTTCCTTCATTAGGATATAAAGATAGTACATTCTGGGGTGGGAGGTGATCTATAGAAGAAACTACTGAACTGAGAATCCAGGTGGATTTTCTGCTTAGGAACTAGAAAACCACTCGATCTGAACATAAAACAGAACATATGTTAACAGTATTGATTATTGATTTAGGTCTATTGGGTTGTATCCAGTGTTTTGCTTTTCATTTGTGTATTAATATGTCTTTGTTAAAAAAGATTTAATTACACTGAATCCTTATTGGCAGGCAGATAACATGTGACCTGCATGATGGTATATGTTGATTTCAGGTATAATGTGTATTCAAGTTACGACTTGAATACACATGGCGTCCAAAATGTGTCTGCAGTTTACACTGATTACGAGTGCTGCTATAAGTTTGTTTATGCTGTAACAAAAAGTATATCAAGTTCCCTTAAAAAAGTCAATGGACGTTTAATTTTTTAATTCCTCTGGATTAGAAGCTGGTGTGTTTTTTTTACAAGCAGTGGACCATGAGTGAAGCACACAAAATGGCTCTGCTACAACTGTAGTTGAACCTCTTAGATGCTGACAATCCTGATATATACAGTATCTCACAAAAGTGAGTACAACCCTCACATTTTTGTAAATATTGTTTTATATCTTATCATGAGACAACACTGAAGATATCACACCTTGATACAATGTCAAGTAGTTGGTGTACAGCTTGTATATAGTGTAAATGTAGTGTGCCCTCAATACAACTCAACACACAGCCATCAATGTCTTAACTGCTGCCAACAAAAGTGAGTACACCCTTAAGTGAAAAAGGACAAATTGTGCACAAAAGGCCACATGTATGAAAACTGTCTAGGTCTAAAATTCACTTTGTTGCCCATAGCAACCAATCAGAGCACCCCTTTAGTTTTTCCAGAGCAGTTTATGACATGAAAGGGTCACTCTGATTGGTTGCTGTGGACAACAAAATGAATTTTAGACCTGGACAGTTTTCATACATGTGCCCCAAAGTATCAATATTTTGCGTGAATACCATTCATTTCCAGCATCGCCTTAAAGGGGTTGTATCATTACATTAAATGGTCTTCAGAATAATGGGACAGTGAAAACAAGCAACTTTGCAATTGGATGTCATTTGCAAAGCTGGCTTGTTTTCACAGGATCCCTTATATTAGTTTTCTGTAAACACTGCTCCCCAGTGCCAGTCGGAGTCCTCCTCCTTTCAGTTCCTTGGCTGACGGCTCGTCTAATTGACATTCTGTCTGGCTCCCGGTCGTCTTCCTGGGACCGTGCATTCCTACCTCTCTCACTCAATATAAGGGGCCGGCAACAATTTCACTCTGCACACTTAGCAGCTCCACAGTAATACTGCAGCTGCTTCTACAATCAGAAAACAGCAGAATTGTGCCTCGGTCCCTAATGCTGCTGTGTGTAAACATAGAAAGGAGACAGATCTGTGCTGCTCTGGATGAGTTCATAGAAGACTAGATTCAACTGTAACAAACCTCCAGCTGTGAGAGGAGAAGAGATCAGTGCTCTGAGTTCATAGAAGACTGTCTAGACTGAATGCAGTCCTGTGGTATGTAAACATACAGCTCTTACAAAATAAGACTGCATAGGGAGAGGAATGAAAGAGTGACATTTGGACTCAGACAGAGAGGGGGGAGAAGAGCACACTGACTCGGGAGCGAGCATGAACAGTGAAGGGGGGATGATGTCATCCCCCTTCAGTTAAGAAACACCCAGCTGGGAGGGTAAGAAACGCCCCTGGATTTGATGAGCTGAGGAGCTGAGAGTACAAAGAAACATACAAACTGATGAAGCGATACAGCCCCTTTAACTTTCTTAGGCATTAAGTTCATTAGAGCTTCACAGGTTGTCACTGGAATACTCTTCCACTCCTCCATGATGACATCACCAGCATCTTTACCCTCATTTTCTTTAGCAAGGCAGTGGTGGTCTTGGAGGTGTGTTTGGGATTGTTAACATGTTAGAATACTGCTCTGCAGCTTAGTTTCAGAAGGGAGGGGATCATGCTCTGCTTTAGTATGTCACAGTACATGTTGGCATTCATGGTTCCCTAAATTAACCTACAGCCGGCAACACTCATGCAGCCCCAAACCATGACACTCTCACCCCATGCTTGACTGTAGGCAAGACACATTTGTCTTTGTACTCCTCACCTGGTTGCTGCCACACAAGCGTGACATCACCTGAACCAAATAAGTTTATCTTGGTCTCATAAGAGCATAGGACATGGTTCCGGTAATATACAGTGGGTAAGAAAAGGATTTAGTCAGCCACCAATTGTGCAAGTTTTCCCACTTAAAAAGATGAGAGAGGCCTGTAATTGAAATCATAGGTAGACCTCAACTATGAGAGACAAAATGAGAAAACAAATCGTGAAAATCAGTGTCTCATGTTAAAAGAATTTATTTGCAAATTATGGTGGAAAATAAATATTTGGTGACTTACAAACAAGCAAGATTTCTGGCTCTCACAGACCTGTAACTTCTTCTGTAAGAGGCTCCTCTGTCCTCCACTCATTACCTTTAGTAATGGCACCTGTTTGAACTTGTTAGCAGTATAAAAGACACCTGTCCACAACCTCAAACAGTCACACTCCAAACTTCCCTATCGTGAAGACCAAAGAGCTGTTGAAGGACACCAGAAACAAAATTGTAGCCCTGCACCAGGCTGGGAAGACTGAATCTGCAATAGGCAAGCAGCTTGGTGTGAAGAAATCAACTGTGGTAGCAATAATTAGAAAATGGAAAACATACAAGACCACTGATAATCTCCCTCGATCTGGGACTCCACGCAAGATCTCAACCCGTGGGGTCAAAATGATCACAAGAAAGGTGAACAAAGATCCCATTCAGCATTTGGATGATCCTGAAGAGTATTGGGAAAATGTCATATGGTAAGATGAAACCAAAGTAGAACTTTTTGGTAGAAACACAACTCGTCGTGTTTGGAGGAGAGAGAATGCTGAGTTGCATCCAAAGAACACCATACCTACTGTGAAGCATGGAGGTGGTAAAATCATGCTTTGGGGCTGTTTCTCTGCAAAGAGAACAGGACGACTGATCTGTGTACATGAAAGAATGAATGGTGCCATATATGGTGAGATTTTGAGTGCTAACCTCCTTCCATCAGCAAGGGCATTAAAGATGGAACATGTCTGAGTCTTTCAGCATAATGATGATCCCAAGCACACCACCAGGGCAATGAAAGACTGGCTTCTTAAGAAGCATTTCAAGGTCCTGGAGTGGCCTGGCCAGTCTCCAGATCTCAACCCCATAGAAAACCTTTGGAGGGAGTTGAAAGTCCGTGTTGCCCAGCGAAAGCCCCAAAACATCACTGCTCTTGAGGATATCTGCATGGAGGAATGGGCCAACATACCAGTAAGAGTGTGTGCCAACCTTGGGAAGACTTACCGAAAACATTTGAGCTCTGTCATTGCCAACAAAGGATGTATAACAAAGTATTGAGATGAACTTTTGTTATTGACTAAATACTTATTTTCCACCATAATTTGCAAATAAGACAATGTGATTTTCGGTATTTGTCTTTCATAGTTGAGGTCTACCAAGATGTCAATTACAGGCATCTCTCATCTTCTTAAGTGGGAGAACTTGCACAATTGGCTGCTAACTAAATACTTTTTTTCCCCACTGTATGTCCTTAGTCTGCCCATCTTCAGCAAACTTGTGCATCATCTTTAGAAGAGGCTTCCTTTTGGGACGACAGCCATGCAGACCAATTTGATGAAGTGTGCAGGCTGACCTCCGACCCCCAATGCTGGCAGCATTCATACGTCTATTTTGAAAAAACAATCTCTGGATATTACACTGAGCATGTCCACTCAATTTCTTCAGTTGACCGAGGCCTGTTCTGAGTGGAATCTGTTTTTTTAAATTGCTGTATGGCCATCTTTATGTAGAACAAAAATTCTTTCAATTTTCATATCCACAGACAGTTCTTTGCCATGAGGTACCATTTGAACTGTCAGTGACCAGTATGAGAGAGTGTGAGTGTGACACTACAAAACACTATACAATGGCCATTATTGGATTAAATAGAGCAATAATTCAAAAACTATGCAGTGTGTTACTCAGGCCCGCCATTATATTTTACATAAAAAAATTCAACAACCATTCAGTGTGACATAATGCAACAATAAAGACATTGCCTAATATTTCCTATTGTTGTCTAAGTCTAGTGTGTAATCTTTGTCAGAAATCCTTCAGTTTCTGATGAGGCTTTTTACTTAACAGAGGCAGTATTTGCCTCTTATTCTGACTGGGATTAGCCCTATTGAACTGCATCACTAAGAGTGGGATCTCATATTGATACGTTCAAAAGAATGAACATGCATATTCTTTTTTTCCACGTCACTGTGTGAACTACAGCACAGACTGGCCACTCGTGTTTACTTTTTTGTTAAAATCTGTTGTGTGAACCTACCCTAAAAGAGAGTGTAATCTTAGAGAGGGGGTCTAAAAGTAGGCCAGATTTGTGGCTTATGCTGAATAATAATTTTGACTTGGCTGGCTTTTATGGACCAACGATTAGTTGGCTTATTTTCCATACCAGACACATTTTTGGTGCAGCAAGTTGTACCCTAGCCATGCCCCTCATACTACAAAACCACAAACACTTTCCACCAAGCCATCGGACAGGTTGCAGAAAGTGTCTAAAGCCCATAATAAGTGTCTGTGGCACACTGTGATATTTTGTGCCAAAAATACACCACTTTTTTACGCATTTTACAATACTTTTCTGGTACAGCCACAATAGCAAAAATAGGCCACTGTGTTTTCTCTTACAATCTTTCAAGAGCCATAACTGTATAATTTTATCCTTTACATAGCCATGAAGGCTTCTTTTTGTGGAACAAGATATATTTTTTAATGGTATAATCTACCTAGAAACCAAGGAAGGTGGAAGTGGACATTGGAAAAATTGCAATTGTACCATTTTGTGTTTTTGTTGGTTTTTTTTATGGAGTTTACTGTGCAGGATTAATGATGTATTATCTTTATACTGCAGGTCGGAATGAATCCAGTGATACCAAACTTTACCAAGTCTTTGTTATGTTATGCTACTTTTATAAAAAATAAAAAATATTTTGTATCCAGAGGATTCATTAGCAGCAGCCACAGCAGCAGAGTGGGAGAAAGGTTTAAAACTGTACTGAAAGAGACAAGTGTGTGAGTTTTCGAGTGTTTTTTCTTATATGTGGGATTTAAGATTGAAGTCTTTAAATTTGCAGAGTTTAGAAGGGAGAATATTGTATTGAATTATCTGTTTATATCTTGTTTCTCTGACTTTTGTAATATCCCCACGTGCTCTGTGATTGACAATGCTGTCCAGTGAACATCCTGTGCAATGTATGCAATTTCTTAAACAGCTGTTTGAGGTTGCATACTGCTGTGCGAGATGTGTGCAAACTGCTTGTTTAGAAACCCAGATCCTAGATCTAAATTAGCATGTGGCAACACTGAGATCCATTGGAAACTTGGAAGGGAGTCTGCTGCTCACTGAGCAAGTACTCACCGGGTTAGATGCTGGGTAGGATGGCAGCATGGAGGTGCAGGGAAATGAGGCTGAGTGACAGTCAGAGGGTAGAGGGAAAAGTCTCAGGGAGGCTAATCCTGATCTGGAACACTCCAACAAATTTACCAGATTGGAGGATGAAGGGAATATCAGTTCAGGAATAGCACTGCTGCAGTAATACTCTTCCCCTGTCTGCTCCAATAAGTTGGGGAATATAAGCAAGCTTGGACTGGGCCACAGGGGAATAGGGGAAACCACCGAGCATGGCAGACCTGGAGTTGGTTTTTAACTGCATTGCATACTTTGGAAAGGCAGAAATGCAGAGAAAGAGAGGCAAAAAAACAAGATGCAGAATATATGTACAATAAGTATAAGATATCTACAATAAGTATAATATGGACCTCCAGAATCAATAACACTGGAGGGCTCCTGAATCAACTCACTGGTAGGCCCCCAGAATCCACTTCACTGGTGGGCCCGAGGACCCCAGTCCGATACTGAATAGGAGTGTAGGGCAGACTAGACAGGTGTTGATAGTTGGTGACTCAATTATTAGGGCAGCAGATAGGGCAATCTAGCACAAAGAATGGGATCGTCCATTACACAAATCAGACCACACATGGAATATTGTGTACAGTTTTGGCACTAGTACACAGGAAAGACATTGTAGAGCTTGAACATGTTCAAGGGCAGGCAACGAAAATAATAAAAAGACTGTGTGGACTACAATACTCAGAAAGATTAGCAAGATTAGGGTTATTTAGTTTAGAGAAAAGGTGGCTTTGGGGTGAAATAATGAAAATTTATAAGTATATAGTAGGGACACTATAGAGATCTGACCTTGGGACCTTTGTCCTCGGCGATGGCGGTGGCGCCGGGGACTAACGGTAAGTGCATCCTCTGGACGCACATACAGTTGAAGGTTTTTGTGGAGCAGAGATTGAAGGCTTCCCACTCCGCGGAGTACTCCGGTGAGCATGCATGCGGCTCACTGGAGTACACAGCACAGGCGGTATGAAAGTGTCATGTGTGGCCTGCGCCGCCTGTGCGGGAAGACCGGGAGCAGCGACAGCTTCAGGGAGTGGGGGAAGGGTGAGTGCTGTTATTTTTTTAATTTCAATTAGCCCATTAAATCTCTCTACCTGCTGGGGGACCTATAATCTGCCTATATACCTATTGGGGGACCTATAACCTGCCTATACACCTGCTGGGAGAGCTATAACCTGCCTATATACCTACTGGGGGACCTATAACCACCCGATACCCCTACTGGTGGACCTATAACCTGCCAATATACCATTTGGTGTACCTATAACCAGCCTATATACCTATTGGGGGACCTATAACCAGCCTATATGCCTGCTGGGGGACCTATAACCTGCCTATATACATGCTGTGGGACCTACAACCTGCCTAGATACCTGCTGGGGGAACTATAACCTGCCTATATACCTACTGGGGGACATGTAAAATATATACCTACCTACTGGAAGAGATATAAACTATATATCCACCTACTGCGGGACATATAACTTACTGGGGGACCCTATTACCTTTACCGGGGGACATATAATTTACTGCGTTGGGAAGTCGCTAACAGTCTTTATGCTGGTTTTTAATGACTCAAGTCGATTGATAAGAGCTAAGCAATCGACTCTGGGGACTAGTGCACAACCAGTCTCAGATAAAAATAAAAAATATATAGAAATCAAAATTAAATTTTATTATTAACATACTTAATTTTTCAATAGAATATCAACTCAATGAATTGCACTTGTCTCTACAGAGAAGTTACCGTTAGAAAACAAATGTTACAGTTATTAACGATGATTGACAGCAATAGCTCCTCATCTCTTGTAACATTCTAACCACAAATTGAGACTGAAACTTCTGTAGCAGGGAAATCATTATGACATACTAGAAAGAGAAACATTTAAAAGTATTATTGACATTTATGAGCTTCTGTTCTTCTCTATAGAGATTAAAGTTCACCAAGTTCATTTTCTACAGAAAAAATAAATAAGCTAATAATAAAATTTTGTTCAGATTTTTATATCTTTAGTTTTTTCTAATTAAAATCTTAAATCCTGTTTTTAGCCTGTTACATTATTTGCTAATTTTAATTCATCAAAATGTAGGTCACATACAGAAATAGCTGACACATGACAGGTCTCTGAGACTTGTTGTGCCCTAAGCAAAATCACTACTACAATGGTATCTATTCACTGACTCTATTCACTAACTATTTTTTTTATTTACACTAACTCTGTAAATACCCAATTGAGAACAAGAGTTATGGTAGATACTCTATTGGTTTAAATTATTTTAGATTATTTAACATTAATTTTATACGATTTAATTTAATATTAATTTGCGATGAGATCATTTTAGCTTTATGGAAAAAAAAACAATTTTAAAATAATTTTGTATTACTTTTAAATTATTTAATTTTATATAGTTTTATAATTAACATAAATTAGCATAGACCTAGCTGTCAGGAATTATGTGGAGTCTTTTCTTGTGCACCAACCTTTGTGCTTACAATGCAGCACATTTAGGCTTTGCGCCAAGGTTACCCTGCACCCCACCTACAATGCGCCAGATGTATGAACGGCAGTATGACAGGTTCATACATACTGTTTGCTATAAAAGCAATATAGAATTGGCATGTCGGCGCTAAGTTTCATACATCTCACCCAAGATGTTACTTGGAAAACACAACTCAATATTGAGTCCCCTGATTCTGCTGTTTTAAGAGATATCCCATATCTGACCCTAGTGAGCTACTTGGCTCAACTACAGGCCGCAAAAAAGGAGGAGCACCTACTGGACTGTTGGGTTTCATTTTCATTAGGTTGCAATTGACTGTAGCACCTAGGGGGTTAATTAACCACGACCAGAGTGAGCTTTGGTCATGGTTGACAAAGCATAGAGCCAGCTGTAATATATAGCTGATTCTGTGTGATGATCATGCAATCTCTGCTTGTGAGCCCGCATGATGTTCTGGATGTACCCTTAAGTCAATTTGTGGGAATACCTTCCCCCACAAGACACATAGGTATGTCCAATGTCAGGAAAGTATTAAAGGGTTGTTCGGTTTGAACAAATATTAAATAGCAAGCTGCCCATGTCAAACAAAATGAAATAAACCTATACTCACCTTCCTCCGTTCCTTCATTTCAGCGTTAGGTATCCCGAATTCTGTTTACCCTTCCTTTGCTCCTGAAAAGGATGTCACCACTGCGGTCACTGATTGGTTGCAGCGGTCACCTATCACCTCCTGCACATCTCTGTTTGAAAATAAACAGCTCTGAACAGTGATGTAAGCCGAGGCACTTGACCACTGCAGCCAAACAGTGACCGCAGTCTTGACATCTCTTTCAGGAGCAAAGGAAGGGTAAACAGGACTCAGGGAGACCCAGCACTGAAATGAAGTAGCAGAGGAAAGTGAGTATAGGCTTTTGTCAAAATTTTGTTCAGCTCAGGCAGTTTACTATTAAATTCAAACCCGACAACCCCTTTAATTAATTTCCTAAAAGCAATTTTTAATACTTTCAGGGGTGTTTTTTTTTTAAAATGTGGTGATTTATATTGGCGTTATGTATGCTGTATGTCCACTGTCCAGTCTGTTATACATGTTGGAATAAAGTGGTGATAAGTTGATTCGCTGGATGTTCCGGCATTTGGATGGGTTCTGTGTTGCATTTGGATGTTTGACTGGCAGCTCCTTCCGTGCGGATCGTGCAAAACCACATGATCCAGAGCAAAGTGTTTAAAGGCTTCTGAAGGCATTAAGAAGGGGAGCCTATTCATATAAGTACGGACACACTGCAAGGAGGTAAGCTGCAATAAGCTTTATGTTTATACGTGATTTATATTGGTGGGTGTTAAATTACAGGCTCCTCAGAGCATCTTCAGAGGTGAATTGGTCACTAAAAAGGATGCTTTGGTATTTTTTGTGAACATTTGTGAAAATGCTTCTCAATTTAGAAACCTTAAAATGTTATAAAACATTGAAATAGATAAAAAAGGATAATGTCCACATAAAGAAGATATATAGTAAATATATATATGTGATATCATTATCCATTTCATAAGCTGAAGCTAGGTCCTTAAAGAAGACCTGCCACCTCCATAGAACCTCATGAAGTAATAGAAAGCTAAAGTATAAACACTTTCTCAAATATATTTCATTAAGAACATTATAGCCTTTCCACTGACCCAGCACAATCTTCACCTTGCCAAGTCCCGGCGCCAGGTACTGTCTTCTCCTCAGTGTCGGCTCCCGTTGTCCCTGGCTGGCATGCCCAGGTCCTCTGTGTTGCTTCTGCTATGTGCTGGTCCTCTTTGATTTAAAAGGCCAGTGTGTGCCATCCTATTTCCCGGCACCAATAGACTTTCACCTGTGGTTTTATTTAGCTCATTCCCTTTATTCTCCTTGCCAGTTGTTGGTGTATTTTCCTGTGCGCTAGTGTCTTATTGCTTGCGTTTGTATTTTCTGGTTCTGAACTGATATTATTTTTCAATCACTTTTATTTAACTTTTTATGGAGGTGAGACAATTTGGCATTGCTTTCTTTACTGTACAGGGTAAATAATGTTAGATTTTGATAGATTAGACTTATGTACTCAGCAATACCAATTATGTTTATTTTTTTTTTTATTATCTATTAGGTGGGGAAAGAGGGTGATTTGAACATTTACTTTTTTTTTTTTTACTTTTTTTTGATTTTTTTTGTAAACTGTATTTGTGTTAAACTGTTCAAGAAGAGAAATCAAATACAATACACCTATACCTTTGTGGATTCAGGCAAAATAATGCACATAGAATACTGTATATAGTCGAATATATAGTCTACATAAGGCAATGAGAAAACTGCAGTCTGGAAATTAGTGGAGAAGATAATTACATCCAAATATAAACTATATATATATATAAGCATGTTAAGTATACTGATTTGCTGTCTTCCTCTCCTTCGCTTTGCAGGTGGGTTTAGTATACTATAAGCCATTTTTCCAGTTTCTCAATTTCTTTTTTTCTTTATACCTTCAACCACTTCTTTCCTCTTTATTGCTCTCTGTTTTGTTGTCCTTACCTACTTCTACATTGATTAAAATTTTAGACTGATGTATGTCCTGATTTCCTTTGTGATTGTCCTGTTTGCTTTTTCTTTAATTTCTTACATATTTTGCACATTTATTGTCATGGAGCATGCCGTTATCCCCGCTTCGGGCCATGGCCGCCCCCGTTCTCTTACACTCTGCACAGCCGCATACTCACCCAGCCACGCTCCTGCTTCCTGTCTCCGCTCTGCTGAGAGCCAGTAATTGGCTAATTGCCGGGCACTGACCCTATATCTTTTAGACCTCCTCCACTCTCTGCCAAAGTATTGGTGTTCTATAGTCTGTTTCAGAGAGTGTTGGAGAGAGTTCTTGCCTACCTGTGTACCAGTTATTCCTGCTATCGTTTCCTGACCACATTGCCTGCCGCCTGCCCTGACCTTATCGCCTGTCCCCAACTATGCCTCTGTCTTATGATTCTGTACCATGCTGCACCCTGGCTGCTATCGCAAGCAAGTCACGTCAGGGGTCACAACCTAATAGTTCCTCTCGCTTAGCGGCGGGCTCTGGTGAATGCCGGGGGCTACTTAGACTCCGCTTCCTGGCGTGGCTTATACCATCGCTTGCAGTTTTTCAGTGAATCCACCTACATCCGTGACAATTATACAGGCATTATATTGTATTATGTATAAAAATAGCTGTAAAACTAACACTGATCTATGTTATCAGGGGTTCTAATATGCAAAAGGGGTGCACAACATGATAATGGCAAAACTGTCACTGTATTATCCCTGGTGTAGGCTTAAGGGGGATGTACAAGAATGATATTTTCTTTTTGGTGCTCTTTAAATCCCAGTGTCTTTCACTTTTCCATCAGGCTCTGCACATGGCATAACACAGGGCATCAAAGGGATATGCCTTAAATGTCTGACAAGTTTATATTTCATTTCCAGGACCCCTGTGTAAAGGGTGAATAGAGGTGAATTGAGATCAGGCAAAGAGATCACTGTGCATAGATGACTTCCCCTGTATTGCACTTTATGAAACGTATGGGTATTTATGCAACTCCAAAGTACTACAAAGGAGAGAGCTGCAGACACAATGTTTGTGATAACTTCCTATATGGACTGCCATGCAAGAAAGCAGGGAAACCACATTCTTCCAATGGATGGGAGTCACAAATAAAGAATTTCTACCTATTAAATATTTGTGAAGAACTAAATACCTGGCACTCAAGGGATGTCAGTGCTCATGGAAGGGATATTGCAAACCCAAAGTACAGAAGATTAACCCCTTACCGCCGGAGCCAGTTTTGGCCTTCTTGACAGAGCCCTGGTTTTAAAATCTGACATGTGTCACTTTATGTAAGAATAACTTTTTGACACTTTTATCTATCCAAGTGATTCAGAGATTGCTTTCTCGTGACACATTGTGCTTTAAGTTAGTAATACATTTTGATCCAAAAAGTCCTTGTTTATTTGTGAAAAATATCAAAATATCATGAAAATGTGCAAAAATGTGCAATTTTCAAAGTTCAAAAATTTCTGCATGAAAGACAGATAGTTATTCCACTCAAAATATTTTATAACTAGCATCTACCATATGTCTACTGTAGGTTGGCATAATTATTATTTTTTTTTTTACCACATTAAGGGGCTTAGAAATATCGTAGTAATTTTTCACATTTTCAAGAAAATTAGCCAAATTGATTTTCTTAGGGACCAGTCCAGTTCTGACGTGGCTTTGAGGGGTCTGCATGTTAGATACCCGAATAAATGACCCCATCTAAGAAACTACACCCCTTAAAGTATTTAAAAAAGCATTTAAGAAGTTTGTTGACCCTTTAGATATTTCACAGAAATTAAAGCAAAGTGGAGGTGAAATTTCACTTTTTTTGCAGATTTTAAATTTTTATTCATTATTCACTGGAACACAGTAGATGTGACCATGGAAATGTAGCTTATTATTGATTCCTCAGATTCTGACGTTTTCAGAGATATCCCACATGTGGCCCTAGTGCGCTATTTGGCTCAACCACAAGCCTCAGAATAGGAGGTGCACCTACCAGACTCTGGGGTCACATTTTCATTACAATTTTATTTAGGCGCCATTTTAGGTTTGCGGACACCCTAAGGTGCCAAAACCTAATAAACTCCCTAAAAAGACCACATATTGGAAACTACACCCTTTCCGGAATATATCCAGAGGTGCAGTGAGTATATCGACCCCACAGGTGTTTCACAAATTTTTTAGCGTTCGGCTCTGAAAAAAAAAAAAAAAATTCCAATCATCTGCAATTTTAGTTGAAATGGTTTAATTTTTACAAGTGATTCTGGAATAAAAGCACCCCAAATTTTGCTACACAATTTCTTCCAAGTTCGGCAATACCCTACATGTGGGTCTAAACTGCCGTTTGTGCGCATAACAGGATGTACAAGGAAGGGAGTGTTATTTGGCTTTTGGAGCACAGATTTTGGTTGGTCCATGTCGCATCTGCAAAGCCCCCAAAATACAAGAACAGGTGAAACCTTCCAGAAGTTGCCCCATTTTGGATTCAGCACCCTTCAGGGATCTTATCTAGGGGTGTATTTTGCATTTTGGGCGCACAATTGTAGCGTAGTTTTTTTTAGCGTTGGGCTATGAAAATGGGGGGAAAAAAACACTTTTCCGCCATTGTTTTTGGGCTTCATTTTTACAGTATTCGTCATACGGGATAAATGACGGGATAAGTTTACTGTGGGGGTCGGTACAATTACAAATTACAGTTTTTTATGTTTTATTACTTTTACACAATAGAAGTGAGTTTATAAAAAGTTGCGTTTTTATGTTGTCCTATTCTGACAGCCATAACTTTTTTAATTTTTTGTATATGGAGCTGATTGTGGGCTTGTTTTTTGCAAGATGAGTTGATGTTTTTATTGGTACCATTACGGGGGGCATATGATGCTTTATCACTTTTTATTAAGGTTTTGTGAGGCATTTTGAACAAAATACAGCAATCCTGGTAGGGTTTTTTATTTTTATTTTTTACAGTGGTCACTGTGCGGCATAAATGACATGCTAGTTTTACTCAGCAGGTTGATATGATTACAGTGATACCAAATTTGTATATTTTTTTAATGTTTTACTGCTTTTACACAATAAAAACTCTTTTATTCGAAAAGGAAAAGACATTTTTGCATCGCCACAGTCTGAGAGCCATAACTTTTTTATTTTTCTGTTTACGGAGTTGTATAGGGGCTTGTGTTTTGCGGGATGAGTTGATGTTTTTCTTGGTATCATTTTTGGGGGACAAGACTTTATGATCGCTTTTAAATCCACTTTTTTGGAAAGCAGGGTGAAGAAAATACTGCAATCCTAGCAGTTTTTTTATTTTATTTTTAATAGCGCTCACCGTGCAATATCCGTGACAAGTTAGTTTTACTCTGTGGATTGAGACTATTACGTCGATACCCAATTTATATGGTTTTTTATATGGAAGCACAATTTTTTTTTTAAAAAGTGTTTTTATTGTGTAAAACAATATTTATGCATCGCTATCTTCTGATATCCATAACTTTTTAAATTTTCTGTATACAGAGCTGTATAAGGACTTTTTTTGTGTGAGAGGAACTGATGTTTTAATTGGCACCACTTTGATGTTGATATGAGCTTTTGATGACTTTTTACTCCATTTTATGTGCCGTGAGATGAGCGAAAATCGCAATTCTGTGATTTTTTTTTTTTTCTTATGGCGTTCACAGTGCGGGTTAAATAACACGACAGATTTATAGGGTAGGTCGTTACGCACGCGAAGATACCAAATATTGGTACTTTATTTATTTTTGATCTTTTTAGGGCAATTGCCGTTTGCAAATGGGAAAAGGGCGGTGTACGTGTTTTTATTTAATTTTTTTGGGTTTGTGTTTTACTTTTTAACACTTTTTTTTTACTTTTTCATACTTTTTACACTTTTCCCCAAGGGGGAATTGTATGAACGATCGTTCATACAATAGGAGATCAGCACACAGCTTATAGCTGTATACTGGTCTCCATGGCAACTGTCAGTCACGCTGCCCACACTGCATTGTGAGCATCGTGACGTCACCAGACAACCCGGATGCTGTCATTCAGCATCCGGGCTGTCTGGTAGGAGATCAGTAGCGGCGCTGAGCGCAGTTACTGCGCCGGGATCGAGGGCAGCAGGAGCTCACTCCTACTGCCCGCAGCTGCGATGTCGCGACCACGATGTTGCAACATCGACAGGTTAATCCCCCTGCAGCCGGAGCTCACTCCGGCCGTGGGGGATGCGGCATGATGCCTGCGGTAATATACCGCCGGTTCCATGCCGCGATCTTGCGCGCTCCGCTTGTGAGCGCGCAAGATCGCCATGACGTACTCATACGTCAATTTGCGGGAACCCCTACCCGACATTGCTGTATGAGTACGTCAAATGTCTGCAAGGGGTTAAAGAACTTCACAGCACACAAATGTGGACTTTGATTTTTGTATAAAAAAATTATTAGATCTTTATGACACCTACTATTGATACGCCATGCATGTACCAGATGAGAATTCCTTTTTAAAGTTTAAGTAGGTAGACATATACCACATTGTGACAAATCGTCCATTGTTTGTCCAGAAACACAATACATATGTCACGATTCACACCGTGGTCCCTGCCATGGACCTTCGGTGTGTCCATGTCTGTCTTGTCTCTGCTGCGGCTACCTGTTCGGGGGTCACGGCAGCCTGTTTCCCCATTGCTGCATACTTGCCCGTCCTTGTTCCTTTACTCACCAACCCTCGCTTCTGCTTCCTGGCATCCTGTGTGAGCACTGGGACCTCCTAGAGCGCATGAGCGGCAGCTTTCTACTATTTAAAGGGACAGTGTCCCAATTACCTGCCTCTTGACCTGTGCCCCCTAGCTATAAGAGGAACTTCCTGTCCTTGCTCCTATGTCAGTTCATTGTTGTGTGATTGTCTATCAAAGCTCCTGACCTGCTCCTGGGATCTGCTATTCAAGACTTAGGGCCACATGTATGAAAACTGTCTAGGTCTAAAACATACCTTGTTGCCCCTAGAGACCAATCAGAGCTCCCCTTTCATTTCATATAGTGCTCTGGAAAAATGAGAGGGGCGCTCTGATTGGTTGCTATGGACAACAAAGTGAATTTTAGACCTAGACAGTTTTCATACATGTGCCCTTAATCTCTCAGATGCCTGGTTCAGTTCATGCTATCCATCAGAGCTACTGACCATTTGGCTGCCATTATTTGCTGTTCTAGCACCTGTTTATTCGTGCTGTTACCTGTCGTTATACCCAGTGTCAGTCTGGGGGGTCTGGGGCCCACAGGGGAGTTGATCTCGGGGGCCATCCTACTGTACGTAAAAATATTACCGGCCTCTCGGACATAGATGCGCCCATTTTACCACATAATACAGTGTGCAAAACAGAACTGTATTGGGTAGTACAATAGCAAGAGAGTCACATATCTCTTTGTCACACACATTTGTCAGTCTAACATATCATAGACACATGGCTAAGTATCTCCATCCATATCCCCCTCCACCCACCACCATCCCACATACAATATTCCCTCCACGTTTCCCTTGGTCACGCACCTCACCACCTTCTAAAATAATCACCAGCAAGAAAGTGTAACTCCCATCACAGGGTCAGGTGTTCCTTCACTTTTACAATCAGGGACACATGTACACTGCCACTATACTAACGCCGATATAACCTACAACACCGTCATATAGAGACCACATAGAGGTCAGACACCAGCTCAGGTGTAACCTACAACACCGCCATATAGAGGCCACATAGAGCGCACATAGAGGTCCAGACAACCACTCAGCTATAACCTAAACACCACCATATAGAGGCAACATAGAGGTCAGACACCAGCTCAGCTATATCCTACAACAACACCATATAGAGGCCACATAGAGGTCAGACACCAGCTCAGGTATAACCTACAACACCGCCATATAGAGGCCACATAGAGGTCAGACACCAACTCAGCTATAACCTACAACACCACCATATAGAGGCCACATAGAGGTCAGACACCAGCTCAGCTATAACCTACAACACCACCATATAGAGACCGCATAGAGGTCAGACACCAGCTCAGGTCACATCACATTACAGTGAATACAGCATTGATCCAATATAGAAATAAAATAACCCCTGATGTCAGGGACTCACCGGAGACATCCTATCTGATGAGTCGTTCTCTTCCCTTCTGAGTTGTTCTTATTCCCTTTTTTTCTCCATCCGTTCCACACCACCATGAACACTTGTCCCGGCCATCACTCATCCCTGCAGAAATTACAAACAAATATCTTAGAATCCTCAGTTTTCCAGCACCTCTTTACCTATTCCCACCTCTGTACAAACTTCCCAGGGGTGAGAGAGCGGGTACAAGCCATAACTTAGGTGACTAGGTAGGTAAGCAAATGGGCAAGGCCCCAAATAACTAGTTAGACCGTGTTTAGGTAGGTAGACTCCCTCTGGATAAGTTGGTAGGTTGGTGGGTACCTAGCCACGGGTGGGTAGGTAAGTAGCTCCCAGTTAGATAAGCAGGCTCCAGTTAGGCAAGTTGATGGGCTATAGTTAGGTTGGTGGACCCCAGTTAGTTAGGCTGTAGGTAGGTGGTTGCCCGCAGTTAGGTAAGCTCTAGGTAGTTAGGGCCCCATTTAAATAGGTTGCAAGCAGTTAGGGACCCCCTTTAGGTAGTATTCAGGCAGTTAGGGCCTCCCTTTAGGTAGTGTACAGCCATTTATTGCCTCATTTAGGTAGTATACAGCCAGTTAGGGCCTCCCTATAGGTAATATACAGACAGTTAGGGCCTCCCTTTAGGTAGTATAGGCAGTTAGGGTATAAACGCAGTTAGGGCCTCCTTTATGTAGTATACAGGCAGTTAGGGGCCTCCTTTAGCTAGTTTGTAGGTAGTCAGGGCCCCCTTTAGCTAGTTTGTAGGTAGTCAGGGCCCCCTTTTAGTATATAGTCAGGGCTCCCTTTAGTGTTTAGTCAGGACCCCCTTTAGTATATAGTCAGGGCCCCTCTTTAGTATATAGTCAGGGCCCCCTTTTGTATATAGTCAGGGTCCCCCTTTTGTATAGTCAGGGCCCCCTTTTGTATATAGTCAGGGCCCCCTTTTGTATATAGTCAGGTCCCCCTTTAGCATATAGTCAGGGCCCCCTTTAGCATATAGTCAGGGCTCCCTTTAGCATATAGTCAGGGCCCCCTTTTGTATATAGTCAGGGCCCCCTTTAGTATATAGTCAGGGCCCCCTTTAGCATATAGTCAGGGCCCCCTTTAGTATATAATCAGGACCCCCTTTAGCATATAGTCAGGTCCCCCTTTTGTATATAGTCAGGGCCCCCTTTAGTATATAATCAGGGCCCCCTTTAGCATCTAATCAGGGCCCCCTTTAGTATATACTCAGGGTCCCCTTTAGGACATAGTCAGCGCCCCCTTTAGGACATAGTCAGGGCCCCCTTTAGTATATAATCAGGGCCCCCTTTAGGACATAGTCAGGGCCCCCTTTAGTATGTAATCAGGACCCCCTTTAGGACATAGTCAGGGCCCCATTTAGGACATAGTCATGGCCCCCTTTAGTATGTAATCAGGGCCCCCTTTAGTATGTAATCAGAACCCCCTTTAGGACATAGTCAGGGCCCCCTTTAGTATATAGTAGATCCCCTAGGCAGTCGGGCCTCTTTAGTATATATCAGGGCCCCCATTAGGACATAGTCAGGGCCCCTTTAGTATATATCAGGGCCCCCTTTAGGACATAGTCAGGGCCCCTTTAGTATTAATCGGGCCCCCTTTAGTATATATCGGGCCCCCATTTAGACATAGCAGGCCCCCTTTAGTATTAATCAGGCCCCTTTAGGACATAGTCAGGGCCCCCTTTAGTATATAATCAGGGCCCCTTTAGGACATAGTCAGGGCCCCTTTAGTATCATAATCAGGGCCCACTTTAGGACATAGTCAGGGCCCCCCTTTAGTATATAATCATGGCCCCCTTTAGGACATAGTCAGGGCCCCCATTAGTATATAATCAGCGCCCCCTTTAGGACATAGTCAGGGCCCCCTTTAGTATATAATCAGTGCCCCCTTTAGGACATAGTCAGGGCCCACCTTCAGGTAGTTATAAAAAAAAAAGAAAAGAAAAAAACCCACTCACCTGACTCCAAGTCTGTCGCTCCCGGCGTCCGATTATCCCGTGGCTCCGTACTGCCACTTCTAGCTATAGTGATCAGCCCCCTTTGGGTAGGGCCCCCTTAGTTATATCAGGCCCCTTTGGACTAGCCGGGGCCCCTTTATATATAATCAGGGCCCCCTTAGGACATAGTGGGCCCCCTTATATATAATCAGGACCCTTTGGACTAGTCAGGCCCCTTTATATATAATCAGGGCCCCTTAGGACATAGTCAGGCCCCCTTTGATAAATCAGGGCCCACTTTAGGAAAGTCAGGGCCCCCTTATATATAATCAGGGCCCCCTTTAGGACATGTAGGGCCCCTTTATTATAATCAGGCCCCCTTAGACTACAGGCCACCTTCAGGTAGTTCTAAAAAAAAAAAAGAAAAGAAAAAACCACCACCACTCCCACCCTGCCGCTCCGGCCGCTCGTCTCCCGTCGCTCCGTACTGCCACTCTGCATAGGCGGCGCGGTGATGTGACGTCACCACGCGCCTATGACAGCAGTAGGGGCCGGCGCCCATAACACCTTCAGCCTGCCAGGGAGATCAGCGGAGCGCAGCACTAGTGGAGCTCAGCTCCGCTGACACTGCGCAGCCCCGGTAGTTGGGAACATTAGTCCCCAACTCCCGGGCCGGTCTCTGGGCGCTTGGGACGCAGGGCCCGGGCGCTCAGGGACCGGATGCGAGGCCGGGCCCCGGGGAGCGACGGCACTGCCTCCGGGGCCCACAGCGGCTCGGGGGGCCCACCGGGGGATTCACCGATCCCCCGGCGGCCCAGTCCGAGCCTGGTTATACCTGTCCTGTTACCTGCTGTATTCCTGCCGTTGCAACAGTCCATTTGCTCCTGCTGTTCCTGTCGCTATGCCAAAACAATGGAAAGTCCAGCATTTGTAGTTAATTAAGATAAAAATCACATACTTCATTTATAGAAAAACATGTAAAATCAACACTTACAGTTTAGGCAGCGTCTTAAGTGGTGTATTGCATGGAGACACACAGAAGAAAAGTATCCTAGCAAACGCGTTTCAGGCAGTGGCTATCTGCCCTTACTCATAGCAAAGTTCCCGTCGCTATACCTGTCTGCTACCCACCTGGGACCTGTAGTCTCCCTACAGCTATTTACAGTACCTGCTACCAACGCTCGCAGTGTTGACCTGTGGGTTCCCTGCAAAGTCCGTCCAGCCTTGTGGCAGACTCTGGTAAAGACTGGGGGCCCCTTAGACTCCGCTCCTAGGCATGGGTTTCCTATACCATCTCGCCCGCAGTGATCACAGTGGATCCACTACTGCAAACCGACGATCGACGTGTCAGTGCCTACTGTCATTGCCGGATTGTTACAACATAGACGGCTTGAGTCTGTGAAGACAGGAGCTGCTTATCCATAGTGAATCCCAAGTCTGTTATCTCTGTATGCTCTAATAGGGCAAATGAACCGAAGATATATTTAGGGGAGCCAGGATGAAGGTTATCCCAATTGGAGTAGGCCAATCTACATTCTAACATGCACCAAAATCCATTTCAAGAAGAAAATAAAATATACAGTACAGGAGAAATCCAAACATTTTCCCATCTGTGCAACACAGCAAATTTTTACGTATGAACATGGCCTAAGGGTGTTATCAAAGTAGGTCTCAAGCAGGTGAAATTTTCATGAAGTCTAATATATTCTCTTTGGTTTTTGTTTTTTCCTCCCTGTCTTCCAAGAGCCATAACTTTTTTATTTTTCTGTCTACAAAGACATGAGGGCTTTTTTGTGGGACAAGATTATTAATATTGCCAATGATCATAACATATTATGTACTGGGAAACCCCCCCCCCCAAAATTCTATGTGTTGTGAAATGCATTTGCGACATATTTGTGGGGGTTAAATTTTTATGAAGTCCACTCTCCAGTATAAATGATATGTTATCTGTATTCTGCAGTTGATACGACTCCATTGACACCAAACTTTGTGGAGTTTCCTTATGTTTCAGTGCTCTAAAAAACAAAACTTTTTTCTATTTTTAAATTTTTTTGTTGAAATGCCATTTTCTGTGACCAATAACTTTTTTGTTTGTTGGGCGTTCTGATAGGACAGCTCCACCAGCCATGCAGGGATGTTCCCTTTTGACAGCATGCTTCCCAGCAGAGGTTTGAGACCCATGGAAGCATATGGGTAACTCTAGCTGGGGAAGGCTGGTCTGCTGGGCCAGTCAATATTTTGCAGAAAGCGTGGAAGTACTGAAAGAGGGAAGAATTTGGAATATCAAACTGGAGGGTAATTTTTGGAAACAAGTTTATCTCAGCCATGTACCATGAAGGAAAATATATATGAGTATTAAAATCAGACTATCCAAATAAACGTCCTTTATCTCTATATGTATCCATCCCTTGACAGCTATTTGGTAAACCCATTCTTTAACTCCTTCCCGCTGCAACCTATTGTTTTCCTCCCTATTGTAACGGAGTGGTGGATTCGCTGGACCACCGCAAGCGATGATAGTTAAGTCACGCCAGGGAGCGGAGTCTAAGTAGCCCCCGGTATTCACCAGAGCCCGCCACAAAGCGGGATGGACTTGCTGCGGCGGGAGGCTACCAGGCCGCTACCCCTGACGTGACTTGCTTGCGATGGTGGCCGGGGTAGTGCATGGTACAGAATCGTAATCCGGAGACGTAGTTGAGGACAGGCAGGAGGCCAGGACGGGCGGCAGAGGTTCGTGGTCAGAGACGGGCAGACGGTTAGGGCAGGCGGCAAACAGGCAAGGTCAGGAAACGTAGCGAAACTAACTGGTACACGGGTAATCAATACAGAACTCCAACACTCTCAAAACATGCTAACGCACACCAACAATCTGGCAGAGAGTGCAGGAGGCGTATACCTATATATAGGGCCAGCGGCCGGCAATTGACAAATTACCGGCGCGCCCCCTTTAAATCCATAAGCCGTGGGTATGCGTGCGGTGGCTGGGACAGACAGGAGCCGGGAGCACCGGAGCGTGGAAGGGTAAGTGTACGGGCGACGAGGCCCGAGCAGCAAGGGGATGGTCGCGGGCGACCGCGGCACCTGCGCCAGACCCCAATGCGGGCAGGGGGGTGGCCGTGGGGGGCGATGGCACTCGTGCCAGCCCCCATGACACCTATGTTCTTCCCTGCTTTTCAGAGCCATAACTCTCTTTTATTTTTCCACCTACAGAGACATATGAGTGGTTTCTTTTTGCGGGACAAGATGTAGTTTCTAATGGTGTCATTCACCTCACCATAGAATATACTTGGAAATGACAGGAAGTAGCAAAACAGAAAACATGGCAGCGAAGGAAGCCTCCACAAGGCTTCCAGCCGCCATGTCAAATGATTGGCACCCTTTGTTTTCTCACTCATTAAGACTCCGCGGCGTTTAAAGTGTTAAACAGCAGGTCACTGAGCTGGCACCATTCCCTGCTGTTACCGGCAGGTGTCAGCTACAGTTAGCAGCAATCCATTTACTTAGCCCTTACTGACAATATGATGTACTCATATGTCAAATGTTCATAAGAGGTTAAAATGTAATATTAGGGAACACAAAGTGGACAGGATGTGGGCTTTAAGTAGAATGTTATTAAGGTGATTATGCACCAAGAACGTGGGTAAAGGACTCTCCAGAGATGGAATGTTTGGTCAATCGGTCATGCTAAACTGCAAAATTGAAAATCTATTAAGGCCATACCTCCTTACAGAGCAGAAGAGAATTTTTTTTTTTTTTTTAGGTTTGTGGCCATTCCAAATGACATTTCTTAAGAGAGTCTGGAGTTTGTTTGCTACTGGGATGAGATATGGGATACATCTATAAATATCTATAAATTTAGGGAGGGGGAGCATCTTGAGAACATTCATTCTGGCAAGCCACGATAATCAGAAAGAATTGAGGCATCTGGTTTCCACTTCCAATAAAGAAAGAAACGAATCAGAATTTGCTTTGATGGTCTTGTCAGGAGAAGGGGCGAGATAGTATATTTCTTTCCCTGCCCAATTAAATCCAAATTATCAGCCACAGGTAAAGTGCTAGGCACCTATTTCTATGAAATAGGTGTTCATTTCAATATAAACTGCCTATGTATCTTGTTCATTCCCCACCTATCATGCACAAGTAGAGTGCTAAACACCTTTTTCTATGGAGTATGTGTTCATTTTGCTATAAACTTCCATTATAACCTGTTCATTTCCCACCTATCATGCAGAGGTAAAGTGCTAGGCACCTGTTTCTATTGAATAGGTGTTCATTTTGCCATAAACTTCCATTATATCCTGGTCATTCCCCACCTATCATGCATAGGTGAAGTGCTAAGCCCCTGTTTCTATGAAATAGGTGTTCATTTCAATATAAACTACCTATATATCCTGTTCATTACCCACCTATCATGCACAGGTAAAGTGCTAGGCACCTGTTTCTATGGAATATGTGCTCATTTTACTATAAATTTCCATTTTATCCTGTTAATTCCCCACCTATCATGCACAGGTAAAGTGCTAGACACCTGTTTCTATGGAATATGTGTTCATTTCACTATAGACTGTCTATATACCCTGCTCATTCCACACCTACCATGCACAGGTAAAGTGCTGGTCACCTGTTTCTATGGAATATGTGTTAATTTCACTGTAAACTTACATTATATCCTGTTCATTCCCCACCTATCATGCACAGGTAAAGTGCAGACACCTGTTTCTATGGAATATGTGTCCACTACACTCTAAACTGCCTATATATCCCATTCATTCCCCACCTATCATGCACAGGTAAAGGGCGAGACACCTGTTTCTATGGAATATGTGTTCATTTCAATCTAAACTGCCTTATACCCTTCTCATTCCCCACCTACCATGCACAGGTAAAGTGCTACGCACCTGTTTCCATGGAATAAGCGTTGCTTCCACTATATACTCTTCATATATCCTATTTAGTCAATCTTTATTTAGCCCTGGAAATCTTGTTTACTTCTCTTAGCTCTTTATTTGTTAGTGATAATGTTCATTCTTTTTGTTCAATCTTTTTCTTCATGCCTGTTAGTAGGACCAGTCAACAGTGACAATTTCTGTTAAGAGAACTGATACAATGTTTCCAAGGACACCCTACTCTGAATAGACCTTATGACATAACCCAAGGTTAGCTTGATTCTTATTTTTATAAGAAGTTTGAGAACTTTGGTAAAAAGAGACAAAGATCAAAATAATATCCATCATATCCAAACTAAAACCCAAACTTATGATCAGACACCTAAGTATTTGGGGAACCAAATTTCATTATCTCTTTTAATGAGATGATAAGGTGAAAAAACATTTTCATAATGGGACTGTTAAATCCTTGGTGTTTGCTTACTGCTAAAAAATCATTATTGAGTTATTTGCAGATTTGCCCCTACAACCATTTCCCAAGAAGAGTAATCTAGATGTAAAATTGCTTTCACACATTCCAAAGCTGTGTTTTGCATCCCACAGCAACTAAAGTTGTCACAAAGACACATTTTAATATGCTTTAAATGATTTCTTGCATCTTTTATAGAATTAATATATAACCTCTGTTTTTTTACTTTGAATACTTGTAGTCTGAAATAAAGGCTACTGAAGATATAGAAGATTTTGGAGGTGGAGATTGCTGGAGAATTAAAAATTTACTGTATCTTTCATTCCAGATAATTATGGAAACAAACACTACCTGTTTTGGTCAGGAAGTCTCAGTAAGTGGGCTATACTAAGATCTTAAAAGTTAGAAAATTCCATTAGCTCTCAAATAGGATGCCAGAGGCTTTGGTTTGCTTTTGTCTCATTTAGTTGAAGACCTAGGATACAAAGACGTATAATGCATTCTGAAATGAACTGGTGGAGCATTTCATGCTCGTCAAAAGGTAAAAAAGGCTAATCTGAAAATTGCCACCTTAACACACTCCAAAGAGATGCAACACAATTCCTTGACAACTGCTGAACCTATAACTAAAGAACGGATGGGGTGTTTCTGAGATTGATCTTTGGCAAATGTAAGCGTAGCAAGTAAAAAATTGTACATGGTCCACATACCATCAGTGGCAAAAATGAGTCAAATTTGACATTCTGTTACTATTGACCAGACAAACTTTAAGCAAATTAAGAGATTTTGTCCCAATGAGAAATGAGATTATCATTTCAAATTTCCTTTACGTTGAAACTTCTAGAATGAGTGGGCATGTCAAGAACAGTAAAGTAAGTATATAGTGATAAAATTAAGGAATTCCAGCTACTCACATTACCAATAAATTAGGTGAATAAAATCTGAACATGCTTGGTGTTGGCCTTCATGACATTGGAATGTTCTCTAAATCAATTTTTTTTTTTTTTTGCTTTTTAGCATTATATCTCATTGAACGCAGAATACATCTGATCACATTGGAACACTTGACCCCCCTCATTAAGAGAATACTTTTAACTATGCTCATCCTTTACCCCTTGCTGTTATCATACTGCAGAGAGGAGTCTAGTTTATGTGATTCTCCTAGCATCTATGCCATAGAGAATTGGTAAGCCATATGTTTGTTCATTCAGGCATAACAGAGCAAGATGAAAAAGAAGGAAAGCAAAAAAGAGACATATTATATTGAGTCTATGTGTCATCTTTCAAGTATAAAAAATCAGACCTACCAGTAGATAGTCTACACTAATTCAGTAGGTTGTTTGGTTTACACAACACATGTGGATACACAATATGTTTTTGGGCCCATGACTCTTACAGGTTTGATATAAAAATAAAGGGCCTATATGAAATCAGAGCCTATATGAAATACCTGAGTGCTTATTGGTTGCCATGGGCAACAAAGACAGTCTTACTGCTAGACAGTTTTCATACATAAGGCTCTAAACCTCCAAAGGGAGATGGGACTTAAAATAATGTCAAAACTTTGGGACTCTTGGATAAAACTTTCTTCAGGCTGTTGACTGACATTGTTTCATGTTGTATAACAGTGTCAAGATTAGTGTTGCTTGACTATCTCCAAGTTCAGTTTGAAATTGCTTTAACAGTTTTGTGAAAAAATTAAGGTTTGGGATGTCCTGAATTAGAATTTTTTCTCTAACCGTATTCCTAACACCAACCATAACTTGAATTTGTGGAAAAACAGTAAAAAACACATTTGATGATTGTTTTATGAGCATATGAAGCCACAGTGACATTAAAAGGTTGTCAAATGAGGCCAGAAATAAAAGCTACGCACCTCCTGTGACCCTTCCACTGCCAGTCTGAAGCTTCTGGGTCTACTTCCCTTTACTTCCTGAGTTGCAAGCAATACACTGGAGAGGTTTGCGTTCCATTAACATAGTGTATGGCGCAAACATCTTCTGTGTGTGGGGACAATAATCTGGAAGTGAAGAGGAATGTATCCAGGGATGCTTGGAAGCTGTAGCGGCAGTGGGATGTGTGGTGAGTATCACTTTTTTTCCTAATTTTCCCCATCTGAGTCCAAACTAAAGGTCTTTTGCCATTTGGCAAAGTCCCCTATAGAGTAGTTTACTACGAGCCATCCTCAGAGAACAGGGTGAGGGCTATGATTGTTCAGTTCTTCCCCATTCATGTCTATGGGAGTTCTGAATATAGCCGAGCACACGTGCTCAGCTATATTCAGAACCCCCATAAACATAAATGGGGAAAGCTGTGCAAGTGAGGCCTACTACCCATTCACTAAGGCCGGCTCGTAGAGAACTACGATCAGGCCTCTCCAGGGGACTTTGCCAAGTGTCAAATCCCCTTTTACCATAATTTTAATGAACTGAACAACCAGTTCAGAGTAGATATAATAGGATATCCAAGTCCAAAGAAATATTTGAAATGGACTCGTAATCATAGAATTATTTTTAGCTAACAGGTCGTAAACCTCCTAATGCATACAGGAACTTCTGGTGGCGAACATGTCTATTTCTGTTTGCTTTTCAGCACTGAACTGATAACCTTGTGACTCACAAGATCAAACATTGAAAGTTGAGAAAAGATAAATAATTAGCACACTCATCAGATTAAAAATCAATATTAGCATATTTTATGTTATCTGTCTCTCTATGGATACCTACAGCTGCGTGCTCACAGTATTCCAAAAAAGCAAGAGAATTTGCTGAGAACTATTAACAGTATGCCAAAATCTCTTTCATGCTTTTGATTAGCATCTCCTCTGATTTTTAATACAGGTTGTTATTCATATCACTCTAAAAATCTCAAGATCAATGACAAACAGAACTCAGCTGAATTGTTTAACTCTTCCCTTCCACTGGTTTAGAGTAAAAAATATTGGGTTCATTTCTCATAGGAGTCAAATGCTCAGTAAAATGTCTGGAGATTACAAAAGTAAAACCCAGGACTTCTATCTCCAGATTTAAGACACCAATAATCTCATAGTCACAGACATAAAAAAAATGCATAAATCTTATTCTACTATGGCAATTCAAGATTTAGTAATGAGATAAATCACAAGCAAAAGGCATTAATACTAGAACAAACACAAAATGAAAAGGGTGGAGGGAAGAGTTATCTAAGAAATTAGATGAGAAGGGAGAAATGGCATCTGCCAAAGAAGATGGCAAGTAAATATGTGTAACAATTAATGTTTACAGTGACAGTGGTGAGTGTTAAAAAATCTAACAGCCTTTGTGTTTATTGGTGGAGCAGATGGGCTCATAGTCATCTATTAAAACACTGTCATCGTAAAGCTAATGTTCACATCTCTTGGAAGAATCTTGTATCGCTACTTAGGATGTATGAGTCTGCGATGGCCTCCTGGAGCAAATTAGCGTTTTCTGGTTTTTATTTGTTTGTTTGCTAATGTAAATGTTTCAGCGCTAATTTAACATGTAAACGAAAGTTAAATAAAAGAGAATTTATTGCACTCTAGTGTGCAAAGATCATTACTTCACAACATTCAAATAATAAAATGGAAAAAAATCACTCCACTTCTTTGCCCCATATGTTTGCATTAATGTAATATAATAGAATTTTACTAGCAGTTTGAAGAGTAGGGGAAAACTGCGTACTTAGCAATGCTGTTATAGAGCGTTTGCTGCTTTTATTGGAACAAATAAAATAATATTTCACTAGTGTAAATTCATTATACTGCAGACTGAGTTTTGCTATTGAAATAATATGCTGTTTTGTGATATCTGGTTAATTTACTAGATATTTTTGGGGAAAAAAATTGTAATTGCTAAATATAGGTTTGCAAGTCAATGACTTCTTCTAAATCTCTGAACAAGAATTAGTTTAATGTTTTATATGGACCTAAGCTGTTTATGCAATAGATTAAAGCAACTACTCACGTGAAGGGATTGTGTTGCTCCTTGTGCACAGATTTAATTTGTTATTTTGCATGTGACGCTCATTTAAAGCTTATATCTACATAGAGATCTACAGTGAGTGCTTCACCATACTTAGCACCTGCCGCTTTACTGCTTGCATTTCCCTGCTGTGCTGTATAGTGGGTGATGTGGCGTTTACAGTTAAGTATAAGCTACAGTGCTGATAGAATGTAATAGAAAACAGATTTTTTTTTTATTTTTATAATTTAATTCTGCATATGAATGTACATAAAAGCAATGGTTCACCAGCACATTATGGGAACTTCAAATGTGGTTCTTGACATTATATTTAAAAACAGTTGCATTCCTATAAAATTGTGCGATTCTTTGGAGGCAATTTATCTGGCTGTCATCTAGATAATGGACAACATACAGTCATGGCCAAAAGTTTTGAGAATTACACAAATATTATATTTTCACATGATCTGTTGCCCTCTGGTTTTTATGTGTGTTTGTCAGATGTTTTTATCACATACAGAAATCCAAGTGCAATCATATTATGATTAACAAAAGCTTTTATTGACAGTTGAATAAGTTAATGCAGCAAGTCAATATTTGCAGTGTTGACCCTTCTTCTTCAGGACCTCTGCAATTCCCCCTGGCATGCTCCAAATTCAACTTTTTGGACCAAATCCTGACTAAATAGCAGTCCATTCTTGCACAATCAATGCTTGCATTTTGTCACAATTTGTTGTTTTTGTTTTCCCAAACCTGTCTCTTGATGATTGACCACAAGTTCTCAATGGGATTAAAAATCTGGGGAGTTTTTTTAGGCCATGGCCCCAAAAAACCATGTTTTGTTCCTACCATTTAGTTATCACCTTTGCTTTATGGCAAGGTGCTCCATCATGCTGGAAAAGGCATTGTTGATCACCAAACTGCTCTTGGACGGTTGGGAGAAGTTGCTCTTGGAGGACTTTTCTGGTACCATTTTTTATTCATGGATGTGTTTTTTAGCAAGACTGTTAGAGAGCCAATTCCCTTGGCTGAGAAGCAACCCCACACATGAATGGTTTTCTGGATGCTTTACAGTTGGAAATGAGACAAGACTGGTGGTATCGCTCACTTGTCTTCTCCGAACAAGCTGTTTTTCCCAGATGTTCCAAACATTCGGAAAGGGGATTCATCAGAGAAAATTACTTTACCTCATCCTCAGCAGTCCACTCCCCGTACCTTTGGCAGAATATCAGTCTGTCACTGATGTTTTTTCTGAAGAGAAGTGGCTTCTTTGCTGAAACTCCTTGACACCAGGCCTTGCTCCATGAGTCTCCGCCTCACAGTGCGTGCAGATGCACTCACACCTGCCTGCTGCATTCCTGAGCAAGCTCTGCACTGCTGGTAGCCCGATTATGAAGCTGAAACAATTGTTTTGGCAACAATGGAACCTCTCTCCTTGAATTCTTTGATAATGCGATAGATTGCGACTGAAAGGGCAATCTTTCTAGCTGCGATAAATCTTCCCTTTAGGCCAGTTTTGTGCAGTGCAATATGACTGCACGTGTTTCTTTAGAGATAACCATGGTTAACAGAAGAGAAACAATGATGCCAAGACACCAGCCTCCTTTAAAGTGTCCAGTGGTGTGATTCTTACTTAATCATGACAGATTGATCTCCAGCCCTGTCCTCATCAAACCACACCTGTGTTAATGAGCAATCACTGAAACTATGTTAGCTGGTCCTTTTAAGGCAGGCCTGCAATGAAGTTGAAATGTGTTTTGGGGGAAAAAATTCATTTTCTAGGCAACTATTGACTTTGCAATTAATTACTGTTAAGCTGATCACTCTTTAAAAACATTCTGAAGTATATGCAAATTGCCGTTATAAAATCTGATGCAGTAGACTTTGTAAAAATTAACATTTGTATCATTCTCAAAACTTTTGGCCATGACTGTACTACCTATTTTTTATTGTAATGTAGTAAATAGATTGTGAGCTGGCACTTGATCTATGAGCCTGTATTTATATTATTATACATAGAATCTGCATCTGGTTTATTGGCACAAGATAGCATATTTTGCAAGTCATGACACTGGTTATTATTTGGAGTGCTTGTAAAATATCTTACTTTTGACCCTGCATAAATATATTGGCGGTAACATGTTGGAGATATTTTGCACTTTCTGGTACTAAGATGAATCATCTGATGGGTGCTTAATTTAACCTTGATATGATGGAATATATATAGGGTTAACAGGGTTAATAAAAGAGTTAGGTTCCTTTTGGGGTTGCCCTTATTGGAGCAGTTGCTCTACTTTTTCCTAGATAGGTAGACTTAGTCCTGCATCCTTGGGGGATATGATGAGGGTAAATGTAAGGATAAATTTAGAGATGCAATGTGTTTATTAAAGGTTATGGCTTATTTTTGCCTAGTGTAACAC
Organism: Phyllomedusa bahiana; assembly: GCA_025379985.1. Taxonomy (NCBI): domain Eukaryota; kingdom Metazoa; phylum Chordata; class Amphibia; order Anura; family Hylidae; genus Phyllomedusa; species Phyllomedusa bahiana. The sequence continues at coordinate 40,345 of JAODAL010006054.1, forward strand.
CATATGTAAATATTATGGTTAAATTTTCTGGGTTGAGCTCGCTACCACCACATTGACATATTGATACACTATTACTAATATTTAGGGTATTTTTTCGTCAGTGATCTCTGAAATTGGCCTAAGTTTGTTTGTCTGAGATAGGGAAATTAGACTGTGAGCCTACGGGTATTTGCCATGAATAAATGACATGTCACTTATCTCCCCGCACGATTGTATTATACACACGGGGAGATGACGCGTAATCCATAGCTCGCTATGAATTACAGTAATTGTGGCACGCATTTCGCCGTGTATAAAGCGCAATACGCGGCGAAATATGCACGCAATTCCGCCTGAAAATAAGCCGTGTGAACATACCCATAAGAATTAAAATTACTAAATAATTAAACCCTTAAAATAAAACTTAAAATGTTATATACCCTATTAGAATACCGAGGTTCAATAACACAAATCTGACATGACAATGCACAACTAAAAATGTAATTAGAGCATCTTGTTAATTACCACACAACATTTCCCCTTTTTTGATAACATTATTATTATTAATTGTGCATTGTCATGTCAGATTTGTTTTGTTGAATCTGAGTATTTTAATTCAGTACATTAAAGAAGTGTTTCAAAAGTTAAAACTACTCGTCAATCCATTGGGGATTAAAAATAAAAAATAAAAACAAAAAAAATCACCTTGTTTCAAATCTGTGGCTGGACCCGGTGATCTCGGCTGATGATGTCAATGTTCAGTCTTTACGTGACCCAATCACAAGCTACGGCAGTCACATGCGGTACATTCAGCAAGTGACAGTATATCAAGCTGTGGACTGTGAAGAGCTGCAGGGTCACGTGGATAATGTATGGTCATCAGCCAGGATTTTTTTCTCTTTTAATCATCCCTGACAGACTGACAACAGATATTACTTTCAGAACACCCCATTAAAATGTCAAGGGGGGTTTTTAAGATTTGGACGTACCCCACTGTAGAATCAACAGATTAAATAACTATCCTGTCTTGAAAACCCCTCCAGTAAAAACAAAATGAAAGGGACCGCGGGGTCTGAAAATTTTTTGTCATATGTGAATAAAGCAATTTTAAATTTTTTTACCTCCCCAACCCCGGGGGTCCTTTTATCTTTGTTGAGTTCCCGGGTTTTTGGGTTTTTTCCCGGGAGCCGGGGTTCTCGGGCGATGGTGGTGAATCAAACCACTGAGGACTCTCGTGCAATCTTGAAAACAAAAAAAGAAAAAGAAGGGAGCACCCTTCATTTTTTTTGCTATTGTTTTCTCCAGTTAAGTAAGTGCTCTATGTGAACATTTTAAAATTATAGTCTCATGGAAATACCGACATAGTCAAAGATATTGTCTAGAATAAGAAAAACAGATCATCTTTTCTCCAAACAGCTTGAGTTTATGGACTTGTCCTGGAAATGCAGTCCAGTCTCATTTAGCTGCAATAGTAGTGACAGTCGATGGACAATGAAGTGGAGTGTAGAATAGCCAGAGTTCTCACATTAACATTACTATCAGTTTTCAAAGTGCACTGATAAATTTTTTGACACTAGGATTTTACTGATTACCCCTAAAACCCTTCTTTACAATGACAATATATTTAAAAAGTTTTAATTAAACTCCTCTGAAACATACTTGTCATCTGCTCAATTCAGTAGTGAGGCGTTATATGAAAGTGCCCAGCAAACAATCTCTCCAGGCTTTGAGCTCTAATAGCAGAGATAAGTGCCAGAAAAGTGTCTTATTTGATGGAGCCCTCAGTGTTCATTTGTCCTGAGAAGGCTCTATGGCATGCAACCACTTTACAAGTTGTCTTGTAATGTATTTAAATATAATGTGATGTTTATGTAATTTATAGGGGCACCTGTATTGTTTTTTCCCTTTCATGGACAACACGAAGATAGTGTAACACCAAAGGTGTAGTAATCCCCGATACATTGGATGCCGGATGCTTGGTGTGGATCCTCTGGACCATCGCAAGCGTAGATAGTGGTATAGAACCCCAACCTTGGGGGGGGATTCTAAGGGCCCCCTCTTACCCGGGGTCCGCCGCAAAGGCTGGAATGGACTTCGTCGTGGGGGGGGGGAAACCCCCCCCTTTTCTACAGCCAAAGTGTAGGGGGGACGTAGTCCCGGGCCCTAAAAACCCGGTTTTAATGGCAGAAACAGCGAACGGGTCAGGAACAGCAACCTTGACAAGCGGGGTTTAACTGAAAAAGGGGAAACTGGTCCCAGGCAGGTAGCTGACAGGCAAGAACAGGCAGGAACAGGAGGCAAAAGCAGGAGCACGGACAGGTGAGCACACAAAAAAAAAGGGAGATGGCAGGGAAAGGGACAAACACAGGAATGCAGAAAGGACACGGCCATGTCCACGGTCCACAATGGGTACCGCAGCATGGACCGTGACTATATGACACTTTAATATAATGTAAAGTAGTAAGTGTACAGCTTCTATAACAGTGTAAATTTGATGTGCCCTTAAAATAACTCAACACACAGCCAGCAATGTCTAAACCACTGGCAACAAAAGTGAGTGCACCCCTAAGTAAAATTGAACAAATTGTACCCAAAGGGTCAATATTTGTGTGACCTGCATTTTCCTGCAATGCCTTAATAGGTATGGAGTTCACTAGAGCTTCACAGGTTGCAGCCACTGGAATCCTCTTCCATGCCTCCATGATGACATCACGGAGCTGGTCGATGTTAGAGATCTTTTGCTCCTCCACTTTCCATTTGAGGATGCCCCACAGATGCTCAATAAGTCTGGAGACATGCTTGGCCAGTCCAGCACCATTACCCTCATTTACTTTAGCAAGACAGTGGTCATCTTGGAGGTGTTTGGTGTCGTTGTCATGTTAGAATTCTGCCCTATGGCCCAGTTTCTGAAGGGAGGGAATCATGCTCTGCTTCAGTATGTCACAGTACATGTAGATATTTATGATTCCCTTAATGAACTGTAACTCCCCACAGCTGGCAGCACTCATGCTGCCCCAAACTATGACACTCCCACCACCATATTTGACCGTAGTCAAGACATTCTTGTCTGCACTCTTCACCTAGTTGTCACCAAACACGCTACACACCATCTGAACCAAATAAGTTTATCTTGGTCTCATCAGACGAGACAGGACAACACAGAAGACACAGTTCCAGTAATCCATGTCCTCCGTCTGCTTGTCAGCAAACTGTTTGGGGCCTTTCTTGTGCATCATCTTAAGAAGTGGCTTCCTTCTGGGACGACAGCCAGGAAGACCAATTTGATGCAGTGTGCAGCGTATAGTCTGAGCTCTGACAGGCTGACTCCCCCATCCCTTTAACCTCTGCAGCAATGCTAGCAGCCCTTATACATCTATTTTGAAAAGACAATCTCTGGATTTGATGCTGAGCATGTGCACTCAACTTCTTTGGCCGACCATTGCAAACTAGAACCTATCTTGTTAAACTGCTGTATGGTCTTTAGGAAGAGCAAGAATTATTTTTTTCAGATCCTCAGACAGATCCTCATTGCCATGAGTTGCCATGTTGAGGTTCTAGTGACCAGTATGAGAGTGTGAGAGCGAAAACACCAAATTTATCACACCCGCTCCCAATTCACACTTGAGACCTTGTAACACTATTAGTCACTTTTCACTTAGGGGTGTACTCACTTTTATTGCCAGTGGTTTAGGCATTGATGGATATGTGTTGAGTTATTTTGAGGGCACGTGAAATTTACACTGGTATACAAGCTATAAACTGACTACTTTACATTGTATCAGTGTCATATTTTCAGTGTTGTCCCCTGAAGAGTTATAATACAGTATTTACAAAAATGTTAAGGCTCTTTTGAGAGATACTGTATCACCTGCAGCCAATCAAGACAGAAGAGCAGGAGAAGACCATGGGAAGGAGAAAGGAAGGGCTGAGAGCATAAAAGGGGCCTATCATCTTAGACTAGTTAGTTCTGAAGTATTTGTGGTTTTGTTAAGACAGTTCCAGTGCCCAGCATCCAACATAAAGGGAGCCAACACACTAGCCAGCAGGGAAGCAGAGGTAAGTTAAGGCTGAAGACATCGGGTCTAGAGGGAGGACTGATCATAGAGCAAGAAAAGGAAAGAAAGAGACAAAAGTAGAGACAGACAGCAACTGAAAAGTAGTATGAAAGTGGCAGGGATACAGAAGAAGTGTCTGAGAGAAGGTAGGTAGGAAGGTAGGTAGGTAGGTTCAAAAATCCAGGGGAGTATGTAGATCGCCTCACTCTGTTCCTGCCTATACAGGTAGACACATTAGTAACTGGTCCTGGCAGATTACCAGAGTAAAGGTGGGCAGGCAACCCCAGCTTGGTTGAAGGTACAATCTGTGGAAATTCTATCAACCAAGGGGAGGCAGAGAGGTTTGTAATCGTAACGGTGGCTCTAGCCCAAACTTCTCGTGCTTTCCCTGGAAACATTACAGTGAAGAGGGAGTTTGCAGATGTAGGAGTTGCTAGTATTCCTCCTTAGTTCTTAGTAGCACCATGAGTAAAGCCAACCCAAACCCCCCAAAGCTGAAGTGTTCACTTCTCTGTCAGTGCACTGCACATCCCAGCACACTGCCATTAGACCATAGAATTAGCCACCTACCTGCCACCTGTGGGCACCTGCTTCCTAACACCCATACCTTACAAGATTACAAAGCATGTGGGAGATTTGCCAACTCTTTCAGCGGTTTAGGAGGTTTGTAGAGACAACCCAGAAAATTTGACAAATATTATTTTCATTAATGTGAGACTTAAAAAAAAATAGTTATCTGATGTTTCCATGAAAAAATACGTGGTTGAAAAGAAAGTGGCATGATACAAATGGCATTAAAGTAGTACTACACAGGTCCACTTATGTAAAGATCCTATGACAATTTTCTAGACTGTGCTTAATAAATCCTATATCTTAAGTTCAGTAAAAACTAACTAAGGCTATTTTCACACGGCGTAATTGCGGCACGTAGAGTACGGTCGCAATTACGCCAGGAGTCGCGCTAATACGCGCGTACTTCCGCGGCATGGGGGGCCATTGACATGCCACTTATCTCCCTGCGCGTACAATACGATCGTATATACGATCGGGGAGAGGAGGCGTAATCCATAGTTCTCTATGAGAACTAAGGAGTACCGTAATTTCGCACACATATCACCCGTATTAGAGCGCAAATACGTGGCGATATGCACGCCGAAATTTGCCCGTGTGAACATACCCTAAAGCTAAATATTTGCAACAGAAATCAAATATTTCTGATACATGTAAAAAGCAAAGTAATGCATAGTTAAAAATATACCTCTACTGTAAGGGTAAGTCTGTCTCATTGCAAATATGCTGCAGTGGATTTTGCTGCAGTGCACAATGGATATCACTCCTGCTACGTTGAAGTAATGAAAAAATCTTAAGCCTGTTTTTTTTTTTTTTTTTACATGTCTGCAGTTTGTGAATAAAATTTCTAAAGTTTCATCTACATTTAATCTGCTATGGAACTTACCTGCACAAATTTAAAGCAAATTCACCATGTGTAAATTCACCAGAAGAGAGTCATTCCTTACAATCATCCTCACAGTAAAATTATTTTCTTCAAAGAATGGTAGCAGATTAGTGACCTAAAGTTTCACTAATCTTAGAGACCGTGATTTACAGATTGCAGGTTTTCTACAATTACATTTCTTTTATTGTCACTTCCACAACCTAATTAAAGGACATTTGCCTAAGAGCACTTAACAGGTGGATGCCTTCTTAAAGTACACTTCTGTGTTTCTATTGCCACAGTTGTTGTTACTTTTATTTAAAACTAGTTTATAGTATTAACTGTCTTTCTTTAACGACAGCATGCTCTATCCCTAAAACATGCATATAAAAAGTGCTGTAACACAATGAGTTTTCCATAGACCAGTTCTTGGAACATTTCATGGAAAAAAAAAACACTTTCCCAATTGTAGTGAGATGTAAAAATACACACTTATTAGCAGATGGCTTTTAAGTTTTCCCCCCCCATTATTTAGATCTGGTCAGTGGTACTACAGGTTCCTACAGTGCAGACCCAGACTGTTATAAAATCAAGGACAAAATACTGTATATGTAATATAAATCTCCGAGTATTAGAACCGTGACCTTTCCACTGCAGGTGTTATTTTACAGCTACTAATCTCTAAAAAGAATCACTCATCAGTCCAAAAACTTTAAATATCATATTCATTTTAAAGGGATTATCCATCCTTATAAAATTGATGACCTATCCTCATTAGGATTAGGCTAATGGGGTCCAAATTTTGAGATCTCTACCTATCAACTATTTAAAAAAAAACATAGTGTTCAGTTTATCTTCTTCAATGTAGACATGTGTTTGTACTAGTAATCATCATTTTAGTAGAGTTGAACCAAAGTAGTAAAACTAAAAGTATGGTGAGTACAAGTATGAACAGTCCTGGAACCAATGTAACGTGAGACTACATTTCTTACTCGAACACCTTAGGATAGGTCATCAATTTTGTAATGTTGGATAACCCCTTTAACTTGCAGAAGAAAAGTATTGAGCACTACTCTGAGTTCTCCCTTCTTCACATCACTTTTTAAGGCTTCATTGCAGGTATCCCATATGCACTATGGTGGGACAGTAAGGAAGCCATAGGAATATATAGAATCTTTTGTAGACTATGTTAGTTGTAGTTTACATTGCTTTATGCTCTACTGTGTGTCAGACACAAAAGCGTTGTACTCCAAGACCCATACATTTTTTTTTCCCGTTGAAAGAATTGAATTAGGGCTTGTTTTTCCAGAGTGACTTGTGATTTTCATTGCACCATTTTCAGTGTGTTCAACTTTTTGATCACATTTTTCACAAGTTTTAAAAGTATTTTAAGTATTAAAAAAATTTGCACAAGAAAAACATCTTTTTAAATCATAGTTTTGTGTTTTCACATTCTAAAATCTATAACATTTTTATAATTCTTTTGACAAAGCTGTTTGTGGATTTGATTTTTGCAGGATAACTTGTAGTTTTTATTAGTACTCGTACAATTTTGGATTATATATGACTTTTGATTGCTTTCTATTCCATTGTTTAGGAAGCCAATAAAAAGGATTACCATATGTAATAAAGAATGTGATGGATGCAGCAATAGCAATTAGGGTATGTTCACACGAGCCGCAATATGCAGGGTGTTTTGGGAGTCGCGCTGATCAGCGTGTATCCCCAAAGCACAGGGAGGGCGGCAGCCCGCCGGACCCATTGACGTGCATTACTCGCAGTGTGTAATCGCCGCGAATAATTGACATGTCACTTATCTCCTCCCGCGTACAATACGATCGTATTGTACGCGTGGGAGAAGAGGCGTAATCCATAGTTCTCTATGAGTTCTCTATCTCGCCACGTATTAAGTGCAATACGCGCGCTATTACGCAAGAAAATAAGCTGTGTGAACATACTCTTATGCGTAGATTATTATTTTTTATTATTATTATTCCATAAAAATTATTTTGTAAAGCAAAACTCTGTTTTTGTAACTTATCTTTTTTAAGAACATTTTAGTGAAGTTTTTTTATATTATTTATTAATCCCACAAGGGACATAAACATGCAATCGTTTAATCGCTTACATAATATGCTACACTTCTTATTTAAACTGGCAGACTGTGATTCTACCTGCTCCTGTCTTTGATTTAGTATGTAACGGTTTTACAGTTGATTGGCTAGTCTGTGATGGTGTTTATTACTCACGTTATTTGGATTTCTTTATAGTATTCATTCTGTTCTTGTTTTGTTTGTAGTTGGAAAAATTCCGAACTTTCTATAAAGTTCTATCCTTAGCTCTGTGTGCCTGCATCCTGCTGTGTTAATGTTGGGTAACAAGGAATGGAAAGATTAAGTAAAGAAACAAGGGGACTATAAATCTTTGAAAAAATGTGACAAACCCTCATTCATACCACAAACATGAATTCTCATTCATGCTACAAAAACGATCTTATCTATTTTCTGTAAATCCATCTAGTAGAAATGAGTCCTAAAAGTTAAAGACTTTTCAGACAGGACACCATGGGGACAAATAAAATCATTAAAATAATAAAAAAGTTACACATATTTGGTATCGCCGCGTCCGAAAAAGTCCGATCTATAAAAATATAACTCTTTTAAATCCCGTACGCTGACACTGTAGAAGAAAAAAAAATTCCAAACGCCAAAATTGCGTTTTTTGGTCATTTTACATCACTCAAAAAATGGAATAAAATGTCAAAAAAGTCGCATACATTCCAAATTTCTAGCGATAAAAAGTAAACTTCAGCCCGCAAACAATGCCCCCTCTGAAGTCCGTAGGTTTTAAAGTACAAAAAAGTTTTTGGTCACACAAAATGGCGCTGTGGCGCAAATTTAAAAAAAGAAAATGTTTGGAATTTTTTTACGGTACCAAAACATAAGGGAAAAACCCTACATTTTTGGTATTGCCGGATGCGTAACAACCTTTAGAATACAGATAACACATTATATTTACCGAAGATTGAACGCCGTAAAAGCAAAACACCCAGAAACATGGCGAAAATACGTTTTTTTTCACAATTTGTCCCACTTGGAATTTTTTGGAGGTTTCCCAGTATATTCTATAGTATAGTGAATAATACCAAATTAGAAAGAACATCTTTCCCGCAAAATAAAAGCCCTCATGTTAATGTAGGTGGAAAAATACAAAAGTTATGGCTTTCAGAAAGCGAGGAGGGAAAAACGAACGTGTCACCAAAAAAAAAAAACGCCGGGTTCTTAAGGGGTTAATATGGTCTGCCTGAGCCTGAGGAGTCGAATTGAAGCTAGATTTACTGGTAGGGAAAAAAATGCCCTTTATTTCTCAACTTATACCAGTACAATAATAAAAGTAATTTCTGATAACTATCAAACTATATAACATTAAATTGTTTAAATGTAATAAAAATGTTATCATTAGAGATGGGCGAAATTTTCAAAATTCGATTTGGTCACTTCGCCGAATTTTCCGCCAAAAATAAATTTCGGTCCAAATTATTTTGGGCAGAATCGGTTAAAAAGCAGCTATTTCCAGGCTGCACAGAGCCTGCAGGGTGCTGTAGAACGTTGTGCCATGTTTAAAAATATGCAGAGGGACTTGGTTTGGTCTTCAAAACAATTTGTTTTTTTGTATGACACCAGATGACTGCCCCCGCTCTTAGAACGCTTCACATAAATTCCCTGGGCACTTAAGAGGGCAAAACTGACCAAAAAACTCAAGCGGGAATGTAGCCTATAAAGTCATGCCAGCGAAAGCTGGAAAAAACAAGCTGAGAGCTCAGGTGGCAACATTAGTGACAGAGTTGGGGAGGTGACGGCGGCAGCCACAGCACATAAGGTCAGGCAGTGGCACAATGACATTCTGGAGGTGGCAAAACACGAGGAAGCCACAAAGTGGCACAATGACTGAGAGCGGAGGTCACGGCGGAAAGCAGATGAGGTCAGGCAGGGGCACAATGACATTCTGGAGGGGCAAATCAGTAATAGGCCACAGAGTGGCACAATGATACAGTGTGGAGGTCACGGCAGCAGCAGCATGAAATCAGGCATGGCACAAGACATTCTGGAGGCGAAAAACAGTATTTAGGCCACAGAGTGGCACAATGATACAGTTAGGAGGTCACGCGCAGCAGCATGAGATCAGGCAGTGGCACAATGACATTCTGGCGGCAAAACAGTAATAGGCCACAGAGGGGCACAATCACACAGTGTGGAGGTAAACGGGGCAGCAGTTTTGAGATCAGGCAGTGGCACAATGACATTCTGGAGGGGCTAAAACAGTATTAGCCACGGGTTTGGCACAATCACACAGTGGGGAAAGGTCACGGCGGCAGCAGTATGAGATCAGGCAGTGGCACAATGACATTCTGGAGGCGGCAAAACAGTATTAGGCCACAGGGGTGGCACAATCACACGGGTTTTGAGGTCACGGGGGAGGGGGGCAGGGGGGAGGGAAAATCAGGCGCAAAAGTTGGCCACAATTGAAAACCCCTGGGAGGGCCCAAAAACACAGTATTTTTGGGGGCCAAAACCAGGCAAGAGTGGCACAATCACAAAGTGTGGAAGGTCACGGTGACAGCAGTATGAGATAAGGCAGTGGCAAAAAGTCATTCTTGAGGTGGCAAAACAGTAGTAGGCCACAGCGTGGCACAATCAAACAGTGTGGGGGTTCAGACAGCACAGCAATGAGATCAGCAGTGGCACAATGACATTCTGGAGGGGGGAAAACAGAGGAAGCCACAGAATGGCACAATGACTGAAGAGCGGAGGTCACGGCGGCAGCAGCATGAGGTCAGGCAGTGGCACAATGACACAGTGTGGAGGGCACGGCAGGGAGTCACAGCAGCAGCATGAGGTCAGAGAGTGGCAAAATGACATTCTGGAGGTGGCAAAACAGAGGAAAGCCACAGAGGGGGCACAATGACTGAGAGCGGAGGTCACGGCGGCAGCAGCATAAGGTTCAGGCAGGGGGCACAAGACACAGTGGGAGGAAAATGGCAGCAGCCACAGCAGCAGCATGAGTCAGACAGTGGCACAATGACACAGTGTGGATGTCACGGCAACAGCAACAGCAGCAGCAGCAGAGACATAGAGTGGCACAATGACGGGAGTTTTTGAGGTGGGTGGCAATACCATCCCCTGAAAAGATGGTGGTAGGCAGAATGGAGAAACGGGCAGCAGATGTGTGGCATCAGGCGGGGGGCCCGGCATCAGAATAGTGGCTGAGGCAGGTATTTTGAACCCAGACTGACGCCTAAGGCATTGGTGTGTGGAAATCCTGGCCGATCCACGCCTGATTCATCTTGAAAAGGTCAGTCTTCCACATTTCCCGTGGACATGCGGGTTCTCCTTGGGTAACCGCGGGCCCCCGCCGCACTGAACACCCGCTCTGAGCCCACACTACTGGCTGGGCAGGACAGCTTCTCCACTGCAAAACTCGCAAGTTGCGGCCACACATCCAGTTTGGCTGCCCAGTACTCCAGCGGATTTTTCTAACTGAGGTGGCAGAGTGCTGTCCAAGTAGGCCCCCAACCTGTTGGTTCAGGGACTGCCCAGGCCCCTGCTGCTACTGCGCTGGCGACTGCCCTCCTCATTAGGCGGGTGAAGGAAGCTTCATCAGTGACTCCAGACTTGGGTTACTACTGATGGAGCGGTACGCTCCTATCCCCCACCTTCCCCCAGCAGCCGCGGCAGTAGTACTGAGCGCTGGGGAACCCCCTGGTCAGACCTGTCAGAGGAGGACGATGCCGCACATAGGCAGCGGCCAACTGATTAGGAGGATTTCCCTATAGTATTTGAGTTTGTCTTCCCTCTCAATACTGGGAAAAAGCTCCCATTTTGGACCGTAGCGAGGGTCCAATAGGGTGGAGAGCCAGAAGTCATCCCCTGCCGGATGCTGACTATTCGGCTGCCCACTAGCCAGGCAAATAAGCATGCTGCGGCCATCGCACAAGTGACTCGAGGGGCTCCCTGCCTCCATTTCCACTGAAATACTGCCAGGGTGCTTGGCGGTCATCTGCCTCGTCTTCCTCATCTCCATCCACCTCCCCAGCTGCTCCTGCTCCTCCTCTCTTGTCACCTGGGTAGAAAATCCACTCATTTCACCAGACAATGCTTCTTCTCCAATGTCCTCCTCCTCCATTTCAGTCCCCATCGGATCATGTGGCCACGAGATGTAGTCGCCAGTGCGTCTCCAGTCCCCTGCCCAGACAGATTTTTCAGCATCTGTTCCAGGACATGAAGCAGTGTGGCGACTGAAAATAACGTCGCCTCCTCGAATGGCCTCAACAAACGGCAGGTGTCACGCATGAGCTGCCACTGGCTGACATCAAAGTTACACAGGGGAGTACTTCTGTCTGCCTGGATCATCAAAAATTCGTTAATGGCCTTTCTTGTTCATACAGTCGGTCCAACAATTGCAGGCTGGAATTCCAGCTGGTGGAAACATCGAAATATCAGAGTGTGTTGGGGAGCCGTTCTGCCGCTGCAACTCGAGGAGGGTGTTCCTGGCTTTGTACGAAGGATAAAGTGCATGCACAGTTTCCTGGCCATTTTCAGAATGTTCTGAAGATCGGTGGAAGACTTAAGGGAAACCTTTCACAACCAGATTGAACACTGCGCCATGCAGGACGCATGGACCATCCCCCCTCAGTGCACGCAGACACCATGTTCCTCCCATTGTCCGTCACCATGGTTCCCATTGCAGTTGGCGGGAGAAAGCCACACATCGATTTCTTGCTGCATGACGCGGAGCAGTTCCTCCCCGTGTGACTTCGTTCGCCAGGCAAGCCAGGTGTAGACTGCGTGACACCGCGTGCCCTACACATGTGGTATGATTGGAGCAGTACTTGTGGAGGCGAGATGGTGGTGATGGTGGAGGAGGAGGAGGCGACATTGGCGCAGGTGCACCCTTTGACAACGTGGAGGAAAAGCGGCGTCTCCTGTCCAAGTTGTTGGTGTGCCTGGGCAGGAAGCACATTCCCCCCAGTGGGCCGTAAAACATGAACTGGGCCCTGACCGTAGTTACAGCTCCAGAGTCCGGCTGGCCCCTGCACCTTGGAACAAACCGATAAGCTCAAGGACTGACCACCTTCTGTTCTACATATTTATTAGTGCTGGTACTGCCTTTTGGAAAAGAATTACCGCTTGGAACTCTCCATCTCGGCTCGGCACAAGCCATTAGTTCTCTGAATGGTGCTGAGTCCACCATTTGGAAAGGGAGGGACTGCAATCAACAACTTGGACAGGGGCACGGTCAGCTGCTGCACCTTAGGATTGTTGGACGCATACTGTTGTCTCTTGCAATCGCCTCCTGAACGACTGCTGGCGCCGTGAGTAGCGAGGGGCAGAGCATCTGGACCGGGAGATGATTCAAAGAGAAACAGCCCCCTTTTGCAGAGGTGGTGAGCCTTGACTGGCTGCAATGGCATGCGAGCCACTGGGGGCCCGCTGCTGCTGTTGCTGCGGGGCAGGTTGGACCACCACATCCCGAGCCACGTTTCTCCCAGGCCACCGATGGTGACGCTGCATGTTTGACGCAGGGCCGTGGTGCCAACTTAGCTTCCCCGGCCACGCTTCACTTTCTGCCCACAGATTCTACATATACCCATATTCGGCTCCTCCGGTGTCCCTTTGCAAAGAACTGCCACACCGCCGATATCGGATTTTTCCGCCAACGCTCCGCACTGAGTGACTACTGCCGCCGCTGGCCTCGCTGAGCCCCCCTGTGCCGCTACTTTTCTTGGACCCCGCGAAGCGGATTTTTTAACCCCGTGGCCGCTTGGCTCCTGACCTCACACTGCTGCTATCCTGCTGACTCACGGCCACACGACCCACTTGCTGGCTGCACTGCCGCCTGACGCGCAAGCTGACGCCCTTCCCGACGATGATGAAGCCCTTGCCTCACCCGGCTCCCAAGTGCGGTCGGCTACATCATCATCTATTTGTGTTTCATCGCACTGCTGTCCTCATCCCGGTCTTTTTTATGCCGAGGCTGACCTCTCACAACATGACCTCCCATGCCACTCTCCACATCTATCTTTGCCGCCTACTGCAAGAAGCAGGGATATTGGCCCCATTTCTTCGCTGCCAAGTAGCTGCTGACTGCCCTCCCAAATTGTTCATCCTCGCTATATAGTGGCGCTGGGGCCCAGACCACATAGTAGATCTCTGGCTGAGGGAACCGGATGGGACAGAGGCGGGCTGAGGACAGGTGAGGGCCGCTGACCCCTCCCCGGCCATGCCAAAATAAGGTTGTGTCTGAGGTTCCCCACCGACTCTTGGCTGGGTTGTCAGATGTCATCTGGGAGGAAGAGGATGACCTAGTCAACCAATCAAAGAACCCTTGGGTTGTGAACAACACACGGCCGCTAAGTACAGCGGCAGTTTTGGCCTCACCGAGGACCCCTGCTGCGACGTCCCCTTGCTGTGCTGCCCTGGGCCTGTTCCAGGAATGTTTGTGCCACTGCCACTTCGCAGGTCAGAGCCTGCCACCTCTCTGTCTGACAACTGTTTGTTCTAAAATGTACAGACACTGTTTGATGATGATATCTGTATATGATAAATAACACCCTGTTTTTGACTCCAAATGAACCCATTTAAAAAGCTTGGGTAACCCTTGGATATAAATTTGTCTCCACAAATTGGCAGGAAAAATTTTACTTGATGTGCCCCTTAAAACACTGTGTGTTTACTAAAAGTAAAAAACAAACAGCTTAATTAACCTTTGACATGAATTAGGCTACAGGAAAAATGTATATATTTTGGCGTTGAAAAAGACGGTTTTTTTGTCAGCACACCAAACACGCTTAATTAACCCCTGGATGTAAATTGCGCCAAAAAATGAGCCCCGACAAAATAGTAGCTTTGTAGCGTGTTACAATTGCTGTTTTCTATGCCACACAACAAGAGATTTCAGTTGTAATTAACCTTTTCTTGTGAATTAGGCTACAGGAAAAATTTATATATTTTGGCGTTGAAAAAGAGGTTTCTGGGGTCAGCACACCCGCAAAACCAAAACGGGTTAAAAATTACCCCACTGGATGTTAAATTGCGCAATAGAATTTTTAGGCCAAAAAAGGGAGGCTTTACCCAAAAAATGTTTTAAGTTTTTGATAATTGGGTATATGTAAAAACGCTGTCTCTTTAAATGAATACAACAGGAACGGCTTTGATCCCACTTGGATATTGAATGTAAATGCAGCTGCAGTGGACGCACACTGGATTTCAGAGCCAATACCCCAAAAAATTGAAATAGAACATTAAGAGAACAGTCCTGAGACAAGCTGAGACAAAAACCCCACAGAAATCGCTGTATAAAAATCAGTTCTTCAGTAAGGCTATCACCGCGGCAGCACCTTCCCTGATGAGCACAGTGAGAGGAATGTGGCTCCCGGCGTCGCCCCGGGCTTATATAGTGCGGTGACTCACAGAATCCCGCCGGTCTCTGATTGGCTTCACCTCTGCACATGTCATGCAGGGTATGCCCTTCTTCCTCCCAGAGTGCTTTGCCCATGTAGCCCATGTGCTCGCAGCCAAATTTTTTCATTTAAAAACACACTTCGTTCACCCGAAGTACCCCAAAGTTCGACTTCTTTCCGAACCGAAGTTTTCCTGAAATTCTAAATATATTCCACTTCGTTAGAATCAATTCGCCCATCTCTAGTTATCATATAAAATTAATATAAAAATATATAATATCCCACAAATATAAAAATATCTCCTATAAAAAGTATTTAAAATTTATAGAATCTAAAACTAATTTTACATTAAAAAACCCACTGATGATGTTCAGATTTTTACATCTTTAATTTTTACTACATTAAATTTGAAATTTATTTTTGCTGCTCTCATCCTTTATTCTACATACAGCAAGAGCCAGCACACCACAGGTCTTGCTGGGACCTGTGGTCCACCATGCAAGATCAGTACCATAGTTTATATTCACTGATATGCTATTCCAATGAGTTTTCTTATATATCTATAGCCTTTATACATGTTTGGCGCATTACTTATGCACCTAAGTTCCGTAATGGGCTAAACACTCAGGCGAGGCGTGATGAACTTTATACACCATTTATGAGCACACAAAAACACTTTCATACATTCAGGCGCATTTGACATTTAAAAATAGATGCAAAAACGCACTTCAATCTGCCTAGTTCCATACATGTCTCCCTTAGTGTCTATCAATTTCGCTGACACTGATTATCACCAAAGGAAAAAAGGATTTCTAACCCATATTCTCCCCAACAACAGCACTTGGGCAAAGTTCTATGCAGCAGTGGGGCACATTGATCAAGGCAGGGGCTCCAGAATTCTGGCACAAGGTGCACCAAAAGTAATGTTGTACATGCTGTTTATCACATAGATAATGTGTTTTGGACAGTTTCTAGACACTCCTATTCTGAAAAAAAGGGTGTGACCAATGCAAAAGAGGTGTGACCTTGTTTAAAGGGGATGTGGCTTAGTGTGCAATGCTGTTCGCCAAAAAATGTTCGAACATCTTGTCGCAGTTAGTGGCATACAGTAAGCCAACTTAAAAAAAGGTCTAGCATTAGACTAGACAGTCGTAACATCCGCCAGATTTATCAACACTGTGGCATATTGTAAAAATGTCTAGTTTAACTGTACACTGTCTAAGTGTTAGACAGTATTTATAAATCTGCCTCAGTATGTTTTTATATATTATAGATACATGTGAGAAGATTACTGTGACAATCATATGAAGTTTCTTCAAAAATGTAAAAAAGCACAAAAACTATATTTCTCAATTTTAGGAATTCATAACTTCTGGATACGGGATTGGCCCCCACTCACTCCTAATTACCCAAACTACTGGATATGTATATTTTTCAATAACTACACAACATGTAATTTTTGGTGTTAAATGGTCAAAGCTTTATTTAAAACCACATGATTACCACAATCACAGTAAGGAGTCAGGTTCAAGTATACATTTGGATTCATAGATAACGTGAGATCCTCCAGCTACCTGCCATACAGCAACCGGCAAGACAGCAATCAAGTGGCGGCATGTTCTGGCCTGACACTCTAGCAAAGCCAGTCCACTTCCAGGGCACCAATGACCCTACCAAAAATCCTCACTTCACAGCCAAATCACCCCTGAAAGACCATTACAACATCTTTCAGGCTGGCCTCCAAAGCTCAGCCTGTCCACCACCATTAAGTTTAACAGCTTCTAAAACTGGTGCATCATAATTTGCCTGCCACTTCCACTTGACTCCCCAAGCACCACAGAAAACGCCATTTGACACCTTAAATGGACTCGACCCCCACCAAACCAACCGGTATTCCAGCAGTTCTGGATTTACTGTATGCCAGCAAAGACATTTTTTAAACAACACTATAAATTATTTTTACATAAAAGGGAAAAACCATAATCAATTAAAAGTTTCCCAGCCTCGTTCTCCATAACTCTTGCTAAAGATTTTGTAGACAAAGAGTAGAGTTAAATTAACATCCCCAAATTTTTTTAACAACAGGAAAATTTTATAAAGGGTTTTTCACCCTTCCTCTGGTGTAAAATGACCTAATTGAGCCGGCTACGATGTCAATGCGCCAAATGATATGTTAGGGCCTTTTTCGTAACACTCGACACTTTCTAAGCGTTAAAACATGAGGGGGCGTTTCGGGGGGCTTACCCAAAGGTATTGTTGGGACCTGTGGTCCTCCAAGCAGGATCATATCATAGTTTCTTTTTCATGACATGTTTTTTTCTAATGACTTTCTTATTTTCACCCTTTTTATAACCTTTACATGTTAGGCCATTACTTTTGTCCCAAAATTTCCCGAAATTTCCCCCAAACACACGACGAGGCGCGTCGAACTTTACATAATTTATGAACGCACAAAAACCTCTTTCATACGTTCAGGCACATTATACACCGAAAATGAGACTCGTCTATTCACTTTGATTTGCCTTCCTTCATACACGTCGCCTATAATTACTCACTAAAACACATATCATATTTCCATATTATCCATATTGTGCACCCATAGATTTAAAAACCACAAGGCACAAAAAGTAGTCCAGTGATAAAATTTTGTTCTGTTTTTTTTATTTTTCATTTTTACTACATTAAATTAAACTAATTTTAATTAGACTGTGATCAGCGTTGAAATTTAAAATTGCTGCAGTCATCCTTTATTCTACATAAGGCAATAGCCAGCATCCCCGGGGGGCTCGCGGGGGCCCTGTGGTGCAACAATAAATCATACTATAGTTCCTATTCACTGGCATGCTATTCTAAAAGTTTTCCTTTTATTTCTAGCATGCTGTGATGGTTAGCATCATGTAATACATAATAATGGGATTTACGGTAGATGCTTTATTGATTTTCTAATTTAATATTATTTAAATATTTACTTTATAGTATATAATTTAATCTTAATGTTGTATTATTTAATTGTAAATACATTTTATATTATATAATTAAACATTCATTTTATATTATTTGGAAATTATTTTATTTAATATGGTTCTAAAATTCACATAAGTAAGCATGGCCCGAGCGGTCAGGAATTCTGTGGAGTCTTTTCTACTTTTTTACTATGCAGCACAGTTAATCTTCGAGCCAGGATTACACCTATAATGCAACAAATGTATGAACTGCAGAAGAACAGGTTCATACATACTTACAAATAAAAAGCTGGATTATATCATTCAGAAAGTCAGGGTTTTCCCAATTTTTAGCTCACAATGCAAACTGAAAGCTAAAAGTACTAAGAGGGATGGTGTTATAAAGGATTCTCTGAAAATTCCTGTAGGAAAACCACATTGTAAAAGGTAATCTTCAAAAAACAAATCAAGGGGATCCTCAAATATAGCTATCAGGGTGGTTGTTTTCAAAAATAATGCAAGCAAAGAAAATTTACCAAATGTTTCTCTCAGACAGAACCCCCAAGTAGAAAACCTATTACCGAAGGTTAAAACACTCCCCAAACCCCCAAGAACCTGATTTAATGAAACCCAACAAAAAAAAGGTCGAGTCTACCCCAATTCTTATACAAATGAAAGACATATGGAAAAACACTACACAAGTTTGGTAAAAGCCCATGAAGAAGCATATTATTCACTTTCCAAGAGGTTTTCCCGGGGTTTTAGTGGGCACATTTTGGGGAAATGATTTTGCTGGCATGGTACTGATAACAAAGCCCAGACAAACAGTCGGTCAAAACAATAGAAAATTGAAAATTATTACAAAAAGGTTTAAAATTATATAAAAAAATGCAAGTAACGCCCCATGGAAGGAATAAAATGCTGAATCTTTAATGAAAAAACTTTGTGCAAAAGGATAAAACAGTGATGACACAAACTAAGTTTGCACGAAGTTTTTTCAATAAAGAATCGGCATTTTATTCCTTCCATGGGAGCGATTTCTTGCATCTTTATACTTATAGTGTCCTGCGACTGGGGACTGAAATCGTCAACAAAGGATTCAAGCTATGAAGGGAGTTACCAGGTGTATACAGACTGCAATCTAGGTGAGCAACAAGCCTTCTATATTGTGGAAAGTTTTTTAAATTCCCCTGATTAAATTTTTTATGGACAACAAGGGAATAGGTGGAATAAGCTCTAAACTTTGAAAAACTTCAAGAGCCAATATGATTTGTAGAGACTAATCGCCAAGGAGCTCAAGTTAGGCAAAAAGCCCACTATGACCACAAAGCAAGAGACAGATATTTTGTTGAAAGGAATAAGTACTCACTCTGATTACTGCTCATCAGAACAAGCTCAAAGTTATGTGGATTGGTTAAATAAGGTTGTCAGGTCCAAAAAGGGCCAAGGTGGTGGGGGGGGTAAAGACAAAAAGTGAGCCACATAAACAAGATACCTACCATGAAAGAGCAGAATAGGTGATGGATGTATTTAGGTAACCAAGTTTTAGTAAACATTTGTGCCTCATTACAATTTGCATTATTAAATCTTTGACTGATTAAAGGTCAACCTTACTAAAGCATCCCCTGGATAGCCACCTGTAAGACACATTTTTAGACTTTAAAAGAAGCTCTCCTTCTCTCCCTATGGTCATTTGTTTTCGTCCTCAGATTTTGCACACTTTGTTTCACGTTTTTGGCATCTCTAATGGGGTTGGGCTGTGCTTTTCCAAAATTTTAAAATTGGGATGAATTCCCTACTGTATACTAAGAAGGAAAAAAAAGTAACAGGTATTACATCACACAAAAAGGAACATTTCTGCTTATTCATCTTGAGTAGGTAATAAGCAAAATGGGAAAAAAAAAAAATTCGCTGGTCAGGCCCTCTTTAAAGACTTTTCCCTTCAGCACCCAATACAAAAAGACAATCAACATGACAATGCTAATCGCCTTTCCAGACAGGAAGACTTGGTTGTCTCACTACATTGATTCATATTATCTTAGTCCTGTTTTTTCAGTTTAAAATTTTTTTAAATTAGTGTGTGTTTACTGGGGTTTACGGGTTTTTACTGCCTGCAGTGCGGCTGGAAAGGGCACCGTTTTTGTATCTATAGCAACCAGCAAGGCAGCCTATCAGGAGAGAATGAAAAAAGGGCTGAGTCAGCAAAAATGAGGAGCTGATGCGCCCTACAAGAGGGGATATTTAGAAAAGGGGGACACCGTTAATGGACACATATTGAAAAGTGACTTGTTTTTGCAAGACCATTAACATGCATAGCACTCCTTTTAGTGAGACAACCCCTTTAATGTGATTCCAATACTCTTTAGGCCTGTGGATTCTGGTAGTCAACCTACTAGGTTTCCATCTTAAAGAGAGTAGAGGAGTATCACAGACAATCAACTTTGCAATTAATCTGCTATGTTCATGCTAAAACCAATCTATGTGTGCTGGCCAGTGGATGACCTACTCCTGGATTATTTTTTCACATGCATTTTTCTGAGACTGGACAAAACTAGTGGATGATTATGAGATTTGTAGGGCGATATGTATGAATTTTGTCACCCAGACATCAATTTTATTGCATGCCTTAGTAGTGTAGAATTCGTCTGAATATATGAACCTGTTCTACTGTGGGTCCTAGATTTAGAGCTTTCTAGCTCTAAAACGTCAACGAAGGCTCAGGTAAACCATTTTTAACTTGGTCTACCTGTTTCAGCAGTAATGAGCCCAGTTTTTCCATCCTCCAGCCATAAATGTGTAGAATCATAAGGTTGTGATGCAACACGCCTCCACATCTTAGACGCATTACAAAGTGCCGTGCGCTCCTCATAATGCGCCTAATTTTGGACTTCGCTTGCTCATACATCGAGGGAACAGGGCTGCGCCAGTTTTTGGGCAGAAAGGACGCCAGAATACTGGCGCAGTCCCGTACATACATGTCACCCATAGTTTCCATATGATTTTTGTCTTGAAAGTCTAATCGAATCATGGACCCACCTAGCACTGGTCATGTGAGAAACCTGATCACATTACGTCAACCTTGCAGTCCATGTGAATGGCCATAGAGAATTCATGGTGTGTTCTAAAAACCACCTGGATATCAAGACTGAGTGAATTCATGTGTATGTATCATATAACCATATCAACATCAAACCACTGCTCAGTGGTTATAGGACAGCACCAGGAATACTAAAAAATACCCTAATATATGTTTTAGAGAATGGAGTTTAGTATTGTTCATATTTGTTTTTTAGTGTTTTATACATTTGATCTGTTAATGGAACCAAGTTATATGTAGCATTACATTGTATTGTATGTACAGAGTTTATATATATGTATTGGCTAGGCTTTATGATAAATGAGTGCACTTACTCCTTTGCTTGTTCTGCAGTGGGTGGGGGTATCTCTAGCATATGTAGGAGTCCCAAGAAGGTAAGGGTGTGGTCCAATAGATTATACAGCATTAATGTAGTGATTTTGAAAAGCCTTTGTTAGTTGTGGGAAAGCCCACTGTATAGATTCACATCAACAGGGAGGAAAATTATAGAGAGGGATGTGTCTGGTATAGAAATCTCAAACCACCACTGATAAAAATAATAAAGGTGTCCTGTAGATCAGATGCAGTGCCTGGATTTGGGGTGGTCAGAACTCTATACTGAATTCCCCGGTAACTATTGAGGTATCACCAAATCTTACTGCTCTTTAGAAGGGTTGGTAAGGCGTGGTGCACCCCAATGGGAAATACATGCAGAGCCAGGAGTCTGTAGTAAACCAGTACATTTATATAATGGACTAACTCCAGCGCAATACAATACAGCCAGGACACTGATCGGCTTCTCCAGTCTCCTCCCTGGTAGACAAAGGCTCTGTGCTGAGGAAAGGCCTGGGCTAGCTGTCTCTCTCTCTCTCTCTCTCTCTCTCAGAAGGCTGGCATGCTGGCTGAAGTACTGGTGTCCCACAGTCTGTGGTCTGGCTGGCTTCTGGGTCAAAAGGCTGGTGACACCAGAATCTGTGTTTTTGTATCTTCAGAATCTTTTTCTATTCACACAGGCAGTCTGGCAGAGTTCTTTCTGCTAACCATTGGTCTCTATCTGCAGAACACCTGAGGGCTCTGAGTGCTAGCCTTTTATAAAGGGTCTAGAATATCTAGAATTTTCTAATGGGAGGGGTGAAGTACAAGTCTTACAAAAACATTGTTACAGTTTCAGTCTCTCATACATTTGTATAGAGCCTCCATTCTGGCCTATGAGAATTATTCAGCATCTTTTTCAGACGGTCTGAGCTTTTCCCTCCAAAACTCAACTGTGCATCTTCTAGCAAAATGGAAAGCTACCAATTTCTCAGTCCATAGGTAGCAAGTCTCTCAGTATTAGCTGGCTGTGTTAACCCTACCGACAGTGTAGATGATGCAAATAAACAGATCATATTATAATAAGCAATTTAAGCTGAGTTTAACAATGTAAAACAGTATAGAAGTACATAACAGCATAAACTATGGTACCAAGATTGCAAGGTGTTGATGACTTTGCATAGTAGAATAGAGTGAATGTCCACAGTCCAAAGTACCCTTGTTTTGGGGTACTACATATAGCTTAGAAGAGATGTAAAAGAGGGTCCCATGTTGCATGTGGGTAAGGCTAGATCTACACAGCAAATGTCGAAATGCCGTCCAAAATCCAACGACATTTTGACATTAATGGACTGCAGCAGGACCATGGTTTTTGGTACGGTTTTGCCAATAGACGCAGTTGGTTTTCGGATTTGCCATCAGCCCTGTACCTTGAATGTACTGCAATCCGATAGCAATCTGGTGGAATCCAGCAGAATATACAACCTGTGGCATATTTTAAAACCAACAGTAAAAAGGCTACAACACAGATTATTTATTGCTGTTACTGCAGCACAGGGTATAGTTGGATTTTCGGCAGATTCAAAATACTGACTCTGCCAAAAATCTGATGTAAAACCTGTGCTGTGTAAACCTAGCCAAAGGGCAACATGTATGAATCCTGGCACTGATAAGCCAGATCTAAATAGCTTTAAGGTAGTATAGAATGCATTAACCTGTTCTTCTGCAGGTCATACATACAGGTGCAGTGTATTTCCTATACGGCAAGTCTGGCTCAGGCACCACTTTTAACTTGGTCTGGCTGTTCTAACTGTTCTACACCTAGATATGGCGCCAAACAATCATAAATGTGTCTACTTCTAAGAATGTGGTGCGACGCCCCAAGAACGCCCCAAATCTTTGGCGCATTAAAAAAGTCTTTGGTGAATTACAAAGGCACTTGTTGCCAAAGATTTCTATTCATACAATCTTTTTGGCTCAAAGTACACCAGAGAACTGGTGCAGCCCCGTTCATACATGTCGCCCTAAGCTTCTGAAGGGGGGTCTTTTTAATTACTTCACCAAATGCTTTAAAAACAAACAGTTTAATCTGGAATTTAAACTGTGAGCCCCAATGGGGGATTGGGACCAATGTGAATAATGACAGTGTCTGTGCAGCACTGTGGAATATAACAATGCTATATAAATAATAATTCATAAATTAACTGATTAGCACAAAGCATTGCCATAGATTTCTTTCTTAGGCAATTTTCAGTGCCTTTGGAAGATGCAGAACCTTGTCTACTATCTCGAAATCAAGGATATGATGATGTCTTAAAGAATGATACAGGAAACCACAATATACGTTACCATATATGTATCACAATTACAGTCCTTCTGGCATGAAAGGTGGTGGTGCTTTCTATACAAAAACACAATATTAGCCCATTAAGAACTTTTTTGCTTTATTATTTTCATTTTTGCCTTTCAAGAGCCATAACTTTTTTATTTCTCCATCCATGTAGCTGGGCAGGGACTTGTTTTCTGCAAGATGAATTGTATTTTTAATGATACCATTTAATGCAACACATAATATATTGTGGGAGCCGAAAAAATTGTTTTTCTTGAAGGGTGGAAGGGGGATTTTTATGGAGTTCATCAAACAAAATAAATTACATGTTATCATTATCCTGTGTATTGGTATTTTGGTCATACAAAATTTATATTGTTTTCATTAGGCTTTGATGCTTTAAAAAAAGGAAAACTTAAAAAAAAAAAATTTGCTTTGCATTGCCATTTTCTGAGACCAATAACTACTTTTTGTGGAGTGAGGTCTAGTTTCTATTAGGACCAATTTGGAGTACATACGGCTTTTGGTGATTTTTATTCCATTTTTTATGGAAGAGGGTATAACCAGAAAACCACAATTGTGACATTGTTTTTTTTTTACAGTGTTTACCATGCAAGATAAAAAAAACATGATATTGTATGAGATAGGACTTTTACATAGGCAGTGATATCAATTATGTTAATTTTTGTAAATAAAATAAAAGTGTTTTTTTTTATTGTTAGTGGACATATAGATATGTCCAGTTGTGCTAAGTGGTCATGTTTACTTTAGGACCATAAAAAGCAGGAAATTTGACTACTGAATAGTTTAAAAAGTACAAAAATATAAAAAGTACACAAAATACACTGTAGACTTCATAAACAGGTTCATATTATTGTCTTTAGTTGATTAAAATCGGTAAATACGAAACCCTTAAGTTATTTTTAGGAAAGCTATTTTATGGAAAGACAAATCAGGAATGCCATTTAGGACATCTTTATATCAACCTGAAGTATTTTTGGATCTATCAAATTCTCACATGCTTGAAATACTTTCCTTTGATCTTCAGCAAAAGCAGTTTTACTATATCAAGTCTGAACATGTCACCGGTGCTGACTTCAGAGCTTCTCGTACAGTACTTCATACCTCTCGCCCCTAGGCACCACTCTCCAAACTATAGTTTATGTTTATAGAGAGCCAGCAAACACATACGGCAGGTTTATCATGGGTTTTTAAAGTGCATTACTGAAACCGGATTAAAAAGGTAATTTCACAAGCTCCATTTTTTTCCTTTCATTGTATCTCATAATGCTGTAAATGCTGGTGAGGCAGCAAGGACACCTCTCTGAAGGTACAACTGTCTCCTAATTGACCTTTGCCCCATGTGGTGAACAGGTACTTTGTGAACAAAGAACAGCAACACGTTTTGCATACCTTTAATGCACTATTGCCTGAAGGGCCTATCATGCAAGGTTAAAGAACAGCCTTTAATGGTTGGTTTCAAATTAAATAAGCTTTACTTGTAACTAAAGGAATATGCTTTACTATACTGTTTGTCAAGAGCTATTGTTTAAAACCCTGTTGATGAGACGAACTGGCTAAGCTTGTATTTTTCCTTTTCCTGATTTCGAGATATGGACATTTAAGAACCTCTTTTTTTTATAAATTGCATTTTTTAATGGAAATCTCCATTACTCTGTTTGGCTTGGCAGGTACAAAATCAACAGAAGAATTACATTTCAATGGAAAAACACCACAATCCTCAGGCAAATGATTTGTCCAAATTTAATAGAGAGTACTTAGGATGTATTGTTTGATATAAACACTAGTTCTAATAAAACGGTGCCTAAGGAACCGTTCCTCAGCTTGTAATACCCTATTTATGTTGGCCAGTACATTTTAACTTTTTAAGTATTTGTGGAAAACATAACTGAAAATATATGCTTTGGCCTGAGAGACACTGAAATATGGTATTAGCACTGAATAATAGTCACAATTCCTTGGGAATTATGAGTAGAGTATTAAACATACGATAGAGAGAGATAGCAGAACAGAAGCCTTTAAATAATTAATATATATTATGCTATATTTACTGTATAATTATATTACAATTAAAGCTGTGGAAAGATTTAAAATTTAAATAACTTCTTACCTTTCTCTCAAATATAGATATTAGATTGTAACGTCTTTTAACCAAACAGAGTAAAAGAAATGCGACTGATAACTTGCTACAGATTTCCTTAAAGACTTAGTTTTACACTCTAAGAATTTGCTTTTAGAAATAACAAACTTTATTGCCTAATTTTTGTTAATAGCTGTAATTATGTCTCCTGCTACCTTCATTTATTAAAGAAACTTAAGGTAAGGCAGTCACATATTTTTATTTATTTGAATTAAAGTTTGTAATATGATGTACAGCATTAATAGGACTCACTATTTCTGTAGTGCTTGAGGTATGAATCTTAAATAATAAATCTTAAAATATTTATTTAGTTATTTGTGGCATATGTGCCAAGGGGAAAAATGTATTACTAAAATTAAAAAGCACATGTTTACAATATAGGCAATTATGAGAGAGAAGAACATATACAATTTACGCTGTGTGCTACCATAGTAGTGAATATCCTACTCTAAACACCCATTTACAAAGACTTTGAATGCAAACAAACATATGTTATTTGAGGAGGCAGCCACCTAGAAATAGCTAACGGTGGTATGCAGCTTCCTTTAAAGCCGATGGGAAAAGTGAAACACGAAGTGCAGCAAGAACGCCAGTCTTCACAAAAAAAATAAAATGACAATTGCCTTTAGATCAAATAAAGTATAGACAGATCCACGACACTCCTTCAAGTAGCATTGCACTTTCTATACATTGTTGCATAGCCGAGCAGCTTTTTCTCTAAGCACCCGGCATCTACTACAGTGTGCTGCATCATTATTTTTGAATTTTTAGATCAAATAATGAGCCGTTTCTCTTCAATAAAGAGGCATTTTGGGCGACATGTATGAAGGAAGGCACGTAGAATTGAATAGTCGAGTCTCATTTTCAGTGTATAATGCGCCTGATGTATGAAAGTGGTATTTGTGCGATTATAAATGGTGCGTAAAGTTCAACGCGCCTCGCCTATATGTTAGGCGCATTACGGAACTTAGGCGCATAAGTAATGAGCCTAACATGTATTAAGGTTATAGACTGGCTGGAAATAAGAGAAAGGTCATTAAAATAACATGTCAGTGAATAGAAACTATGGTACTGATCCTGCTTGGAGGACAACAGGTCCCAGCAATACCTGTGCTGTGCTGGCTCTTGCTGTATGTAGAATAAAGGGTGAGAACGGTAAACATATATTTCAAATTTAATGTAGTAAAAATGTAAAATATAAAAATCTGAACAACATCATCAGTGGGTTATTGAATGTAAAATTAGTTTAAGATTCTATGAATTTTAAATACATTTTATAGGAGATATTTCTATATTTTGGGGATATTATATATTTTTATATTAATTTTATATGATCACATTTTTCATTACCTTTAAATAATTAAATTTTATGCAGTTTGATAATTATAACAAATTACTTTTTAATTATTGCACTGCTGTAAGTTGAGAAATATTGGATATTTTTGCCCGTTGCAGTAAATCTATCTTTACTTTGACTCCTCAGGCTCAAGCAGACCACATTGAAATAGGTCTGCCTGCCGGAGCAATAATGCGCCTAGTTTTGCCGAAAGACATTCATATACAGTATGTGTCTAATCTTACGAATGTGGTGTGACACACCTCCAGAACGCCCCTTCATTTTAGGCGCAATCGAAAGTGTCAAGTCTTACGAACAATGCGTCTAACACATACTTTAGACGCATTAGACATCGTAGCCGGCTCAGTTAGGTGCATTGTATGCCAGAGAAATGGTTAAAAACCCTTAATGTCACATAAAATAGAGACATTCACCTCTTCACCAAATAGAGAGTAGGCATAGTTGATTTAAGTTCTAGGTCCCTCTCTTGTACTTGGGATCAGCAGTAGTATCTCCTAAACGAGAGACTGGTGAAGTGAGCTCCAGATGATCAGAATGGGTCTAGCTGGTAAAACTACACCATCTAACCTTTCCACCAAGAGATGGGCTATAAACATACAGGCTTGAAATTGATCCAACAATTCTACATATTACTATGACAACTGTCCAAAAAACACCCCAAAAAAACAAAATAGTAGCAATATGCCAGATCTTCCAAACAAACAAATAGAAAACTGCGGATGCAGCTGGCACACTACTTCTTTTGATCAAATAAGAACACATTCAACCCTACCCAGAATATGATGATCCTATTGTCAACAACGCTGGCTCTCTGTAAAGCACCCAGCTGAGCAATCATTCAATTATGTGATTAAAATAAGAACCCAGTGACTTGTCTCTGAAGGAATATATAGAAGTAGTCTGTATATCCTCTCATAAGAAATTGCACCATACACAGTGGTTGGTAGCTGGCACCCGATACTATGAAGTAAAATAAAGCTAAAAAGTTTTGCAAAATCCAATTTAGTATATTTTATTATGAGAAAAAATGAAATAGAACCACAGGGAGAATAAAACAATAACTAAAAAAGTGAGGGGATGGGAGCTACGTGTTTAGCCAGAGACCCCTGTCCGGTGACACTAGCTACCAACCACCTACCAGCCAGCTACCAACCACTGTGTATGGTGTACCTTCTTACATGAGAGAAAATACAGATATACAGACTACTTCTATATACTGCTCAGACCAGCGGAACCTATTGTGCTCAGTCCCTCAAGTAGCAACATAGGCTGCAGATACAACCAAAGAATTCACCTTTCCACTGGATCACCCAGATGAATTAACCATCCAAGAGTATATATATATATATATATATATATATATATATATATATATATATATTTATATATATATATGTATATGTATATATATATATATATATATTATATATATATATATATATATATATATATATATATATATATATATATATATATTGCATGACCTATGGTGTTTTGTGCCACCGGAGGCACAACCTTGCCAAGTGAGCAACCACCACACCTATTTTATTTCTATGTATACCCAAACTCACTAGGGGTGCACTTCTGCGCTTTTTGTTTTGTGTTTTCTCCACAGTATATGTAAGAATTGACCTCTGAATGAATGGCAGACCTCACCCTTAAGATTCCCAATTATAGAGGAGAATAGTTTATTTGGCCTCAACTTCATGCAAGAGGTCATAAGGCAAGTTCTTTGAAGAGTTCAAGGAACGCTCACTGATGGGTCACTCATGGAGGTCCCAGGGACAGGCCTGTAAATTTCCAGGACAATCCAAAAGAGGTTTAAACCTAACCAAAGGATGATCATCCAACTATGGTTACCTCAGGATACCATATTCAGGTTAATTTCCTTCTTTATGCTTATTAAAAACATGAGAACATCTCCCTTTCCAAAAGAGATCACTTCAGTTCAACACAATGGAGATGCTTTATTGGGTTGGAGACTTCCCTTGTCCAATGCAAGACTGTTTCCGCCATGCACATAAAAATTGATTGGATCAGCGACATCTTCAGATGTCAAGTAGATTAGTGAGACCAGTTAAAAGTCCTTCAATGTTTTTCTAAAACTAAAAAAGATTTTGTATGGATGGCATTGTGGACTTACAGTTCCCATTAGGAAGAGACAGATGGATGTTACTTCTAAAAGTAGACTTAAGAAAAGTGATCTGTATGGCTGCAAAACATGATCATCTATCATGGTTTCAATAGAAGGAAAATATTTGTCATTAAAGTGCAATGGTAGTTGGTCTTTCCAATTCAAGCAAGGTATACAAGATCAGAGTGCCAATATATATATAAACCATGAATGTGTATCATCACCTTAGTGAGCAATCACAATGCAACACAAATAAGGGAGGTGTGTCCTCTCATACAATACCCAATAGTGATCAAAGCATCAATATGAAATAAAATCAATAATTATAATATCTTTAACTTACAAAGTGGGACATCCTAGTGACTTGCCATGTTGCATGGCATCCTTCTGTCGCTATAGTGCGCATGTCCGCCCGTCATAGAGCACAGCGTCACCTCAGCCGTTACTGCGCATGTCCGCTATGGGCGCGCACACTCTCTAGTCTTTTGGCTTCATGCGCGCATTGCGCATGTCTGTTGCCAGCATTCAGCGTGGATCTAATTATAGCCTTACATCCTCAGTTTGGCATACATTGACTATATGCAGTAGTTGGGCATGCACTCACTGGCATATTATAATGAAGGCAATGTACGGGCTCACAGGTAAACATCACCATCTGATGACTCCACCGCTCAAACGGAGATCCATATCAAGAAATGACACGCATCTCCATAAAGCAGGGGAGCTTCCCAACACCTATAACACACATTGTGTGAACAAGTGGGTCAGCGCAGTGCATATCCCGGTCCCTTAGCACTTCACAATCGCCCCTGTTGTATGTCTGAGAGACTAAGGCTTCCATTAACTTAATGGTATGGCACCAAATATTGATCATATAGAAAATATGGCAGTCTGTCAGAATGTTCCCACTGTGTGTCTTCTTCCTAAAATGTAAAATATAAGGTGAAAAATCAATAATTTGTGAAAATACAGTGAATATAAAATCAAATAAAAACAAAAGCAAAAAGGCACTGTAAATATATACAAAATAAATAATAACCATTCATATCCTACTAGTGTTGAATTCAAGATTTAAGCCAGATGGATGTAATGATTTCAAATCAAAACAAAGAGAGTGGCATCTGCTTAGGGACAATTTTCCCTCTATTCTTGAATTTAGAAATTTTCCTCGCATGGCCTTTAGAAAAAACAAAAATTTAAAAGATTTTTTGGTGTCAGCTGATCCTAAAATAGAAACA
This sequence comes from Phyllomedusa bahiana, assembly GCA_025379985.1. Classification (NCBI taxonomy): domain Eukaryota; kingdom Metazoa; phylum Chordata; class Amphibia; order Anura; family Hylidae; genus Phyllomedusa; species Phyllomedusa bahiana. Next base: position 70,823 of record JAODAL010006054.1, read on the forward strand.
CGGTTTAAAACTTTAAGAACAGGATGTTTCCGTTGTTTAAATTGTCATGCTTGTAAAAATCTACTTAAGTGTGAATTTTTTACTCATCCATCTAAGAAAAAAAACATATAGAATTAAACATTTTCTCACTTGTCGTAGTCGATATGTATTTAATCTTAATTTGTCCTTGCGGACTTCTTTATGTAGGAGAGACAACTCAGGAGTGTAGAATGAGGATCTGTAAACACAAATCCACTATACGTACGGGTAAGGTGGAACTTCCGGTTCCTAAGCATTTCTTGGATTTAAAGCATAAGGTTGAAGAATTAAAATTCTGTATTGTTGATCACATTCCTGTGAACAAAAGAGGTGGGGATAGAAGTCTCCTTTTAAAAAGAAAAGAGTTGGAGTGGATTCATTTATTAAATTCGTTACATCCTAATGGCCTTAATATGGAATTTAAAATTTTTCCCCAAATGTGTTGTTAAAAAATCTATACATTTGTTTCATCTTTTTATTTAATTAGGATTTTGCTGTTATCTTTCCTTGTGTATGTTAGCACTAATAGTGCTGGTATATTTTGATATTCTTTGGATTGATTTTAATTTATTTTTGTTTTGTTTTATTTTAGATCAGAAAAATTTCTTATTGATCGGCTGTGATACTACTGGATTGGTTCATCGACTGCTACCATCTCCTATTGATGCCATGAAAAAAGATGGATATTATATTGCGGCTTATATTATTTTTTAGTATATGGTGTTTATTAATTTTACAAGTGCATGGTCTAGGGAGTTGCTTCTGCGCTGTCTTTATGAATATTGCGCCCATTGCACAATGGTACCCTGTGGCCGGGTTATGTGAACGTCAATTTTGATGTTCTCGATACCTGGCCCCGATCTGAGATCACTATCCTCTCTGGGGACGGATGTTTCTTAAGATCGGTGGGTTATCATTTGTTAAATGGTTAGCATATATACTCCTGTTAAGTTTGACCCTGTTTAATTTGGCCTAATAGCCTTTATAATTGCACTTGTATAGCACTTTTGTATATTACTGATTCTCCTTGGCGCTCCTGTATTATGCGCTATTGGGATATGTGCTGCGCTACATATCGCGGCATGTATCCCAATGCGCAAGCGCGGGTTGTCGTCTGCAGCCGCACGGTATCGGAGTCTAAGTGACTCTGGTGCAAGAGCCGGTGGTTGTTGAGCGGCGCGTGCGCAGTCCATCTTCAGAGACGCCGGAGGGTTGTGTAGCGTGTCAGTTCCATCCAGTCAGTAAGCCTTACATATACTTTGTTTTCATCAAGCCTTAATTATGTCACATGTGTGTTTATTGTATTATGTTGATCAGGATATAGTATGTTTCACTTGATCATTAGTATCACATGTCACGATGTATTGAAAATATATGGTACATTGTGTGCACTGTTATGATGGAATCACAGTATGGATTATGCTATTGCCGATATGTGATGTGTTCACAGTTTCTATTTAATATGTTGTATAAATTGATTGTTGACATTGTTCACTATATATACCACTAGTTGGAACTGTGTGTGTAGCTTGAAAAAAGCCCTGATGAGGGCTGAAACGTTGCTGCGGTTGGGACAATAATGTCACGTTTTTCTGAAGTGCTGCTTGCTTTGGATTTTTGTACTGAATTTTGATCTGGATCCTGATCATTCACGCGTGCACTCAGTCTCAGCTTCTTTATTTTGATTATTTGCTGCTGTTACACAAAGAAGTTTGGATATTGTTTAAGGATCACAGTTTCAGCGTGCATATCTTTCCTATAGTAATTTTTTTTGCAACGTGATTTTTGTAGAATAATGTCTGTACCCAATGTTTTTTCATACACTGAGGAGGATGTCGGCAAGATTCTACAAGGCATTCCAGGTGATGCATAATTTTTGAATATTCCATCTTTAATCAACACAAAAAGACGCTGGGAAAATGAACAACGAAGACTTATTTCCACGCAACTGCATCTACTAACAATGGGAGCATATTACAAGGCTAATCGAATCCCACGAGGTATGAGATCTCACCTCACTCCGAATTTATTCTCTAGTAATGAGGACTTTTGTCAACGTTTTATACAGATTTCCAACAAGTTTGCTTTTGATTTTATGCTTTTGAACATGGAGTTTTTGCAAAAAGAACTTATTTCTATTCACTCCAGAGTTGTGGAATTGGAAGGAATATAATCTACGTTATTATCAGGGGATGATCTTCATAAATATAAAGAAGATTTTCAGCATTCTTTGGAAAAATTTAAAACGGATTTGGAAGGCACTAAACGCCAAAAATGGCACCGCGATTTGGAAGATTACAAGAATGGACATATATTCAACTGGCAGAAAACTTCATCTACCCGATCCACCAATGGCAATAAAGGTTCTTTTAAAAGGAAACAAAGACCGTCTACTACTTCGGATAATGATGGACAGGACACCCCTCTTTTTTTAGGTTTGGACAGTTCTCATACTGACGTACCAAGAGAGGAGGGAGGAAACATCACCGGTGGCGCAAAAAACAAGAACAAGAGAGACAGGAAAATTCAGTTGACTATACAACACAAGAACAAAGCTTAGTGGTAAATATTTCACAATATCAGTTATCGATGGTTGAATTAAGGGCTTTAAGTAAGGGTCTTTCTTTCTGTCCTGTAGATTATACTGACTGGTTTCAACTTGAACTTGATTTGTTTAATTTTTTTCGTAATGTCAAACTTAAAATATTTTTTGCTGATGTACCAGTTTCTGTGCCTGTAGACCAAATGGTGGACACTAGAGATAAGTTTGAGATACGTTTTTCTGAAACAGGTTTAAGTAAACCGAGCAATTTTGTTCCCTATACTAATAATCCGATTGTGTCCACATTTGAGTCTATGGTTAGATTAGGTATTCAGAAGATCAGGGATTCTAATGTTGAAACAAAGATAATTCATCACAATTTGAGTAAGGAGGAGAAGTTGGCTATTAAAAATTTGTCTGATAACAAAGAATTGACGATAAAGCCTGCAGATAAGGGTGGGGCATTAGTTATTTTGGATACATCTGCACATATACAACAAGTTATGCGTCAGTTGGATGATCGGGATGCCTATGGTTTATTATCTCAAGATCCTACCTCTAGTCTCATGTCTAAGCTTAGAATTTTGGTGGATGATCCACAAGAACGTAGGATTATTGATAAAGCTCTATGTGAATTTCACATCTAAAGGTTTCCTAAGGTACCTTTGATGTACTGTCTACCTAAGATACACAAGTCCTTGGTTAATCCCCACCGGCCGCCCCATTGTCTCTGGGCGGGGTTCAATCTTTTGTCCAGTAGCAATTTTTTTAGACAAAATGTTTAGAATATTCTCCACTTCTGCAAAATCGTATATTCTTGACACCTCAGATTTTCTCCAAAAAGTACATAATGTTGAAATTTTTGAAACTAATTTTTTAGTTTCCTTTGATGTAGTTAATCTTTACACATCCATTAATCATCAGAGAGGAATTGCTGTTGTAAAAAAAATTTTTGGAAACTGCTGATTTTTCTAGGGACACTATTAGCTTCCTTTTAGGTCTATTGGAGTTTATTCTTACTAAGAACTATTTTTCTTTTCATGATCAATTTTATGTTCAATTAAGGGGTACGGCGATGGGCTCCAATGTGGCGCCGACATATGCTAATATGTTTATGGCCCACTTGGAGGAGGAATGTGTCTATGTATCCCACCACTTCAGACATGTTCTGAGGTGGTGGAGGTACATAGATGACATTTTTGTGGTCTGGAGAGGCTCTGTTATACAACTGGAGGAGTTTTTTAGTTTTTTGAACATCATAGACCCAGACATTAAATTTACCATGACGTATTTCAGTATTGAAGTACAATTCTTGGACACAATGGTGTCCAAAGTAAATAATAGGTTAAGTACTGACCTCTTTATAAAGAAAACTGATAGAAATAATTTCCTCCATTTTGACAGTTTCCATCCTCGCCCCATGGTTAATTCATTACCCTATAGTCAATTTTTGCGTGTCAAACATATAGTGGATGATCCTTCCACTTTGAATAAGAGATTAGATGAAATGTCACGTAAATTTATACAGCGTGGTTATCCTAAAAGAATTTTTAGTCTACAGCGACAAAAAGCAGAGAATTTTGTTCAATCTACGCCGAAGGGCGATCGATCCTCTAATTTAGATAGACCTTGTATGACGTTTGTTTCAACTTTTTCAAAGGTATCAAATCATATTAGAAATGTAATACAAAGAGAGTGGCATCTGCTTAGGGACAATTTTCCCTCTATTCTTGAATTTAGAAATTTTCCTCGCATGGCCTTTAGAAAAAACAAAAATTTAAAAGATCCTAAAATAGAAAATAATGAGAGTCAAACACGGTTTAAAACTTTAAGAACAGGATGTTTCCGTTGTTTAAATTGTCATGCTTGTAAAAATCTACTTAAGTGTGAATTTTTTACTCATCCATCTAAGAAAAAAACATATAGAATTAAACATTTTCTCACTTGTCGTAGTCGATATGTAATTTACATCTTAATTTGTCCTTGCAGACTTCTTTATGTAGGAGAAACAACTCAGGAGTGTAGAATGAGGATCTGTAAACATAAATCCACTATACGTACTGGTAAGGTGGAACTTCCGGTTCCTAAACATTTCTTGGATTTAAAGCATAATGTTGAAGAATTAAAATTCTGTATTGTTGATCACATTCCTGTGAACAAAAGAGGTGAGGATAGAAGTCTCCTTTTAAAAAGAAAAGAGTTGGAATGGATTCATTTATTAAATTCGTTACATCCTAAAGGCCTTAATATGGAATTTAAAATTTTTCCCCAAATGTGTTGTTAAAAAATCTATACATTTGTTTCATCTTTTTATTTAATTAGGATTTTGCTGTTATCTTTCCTTGTGTATGTTAGCACTAATAGTGCTGGTATATTTTGATATACTTTGGATTGATTTTAATTTATTTTTGTTTTGTTTTATTTTAGATCAGAAAAATTTCTTATTGATCGGCTGTAATACTACTGGATTGGTTCATCGACTGCTACCATCTCCTATTGATGCCATGAAAAAAGATGGATATTATATTGCGGCTTATATTATTTTTTAGTATGTGGTGTTTATTATAATATTACAAGTGCATGGTCTAGGGAGTTGCTTCTGCGCTGTCTTTATGAATATTGCGCCCATTGCACAATGGTACCCTGTGGCCGGGTTATGTGAACGTCAATTTTGATGTTCTCGATACCTGGCCCCGGTCTGAGATCACTATCCTCTCTGGGGACGGATGTTTCTTAAGATCGGTGGGTTATCATTTGTTAAATTGTTAGCATATATACTCCTGTTAAGTTTGACCCTGTTCAATTTGGCCTAATAGCCATTATAATTGCACTTGTATAGCACTTTTGTATATTACTGATTCTCCTTGGCGCTCCTGTATTATGCGCTATTGGGATATGTGCTGCGCTACATATCGCGGCATGTGTCCCAATGCGCATACGCGGGTTATCGTCTGCAGCCGCACGGTATCGGAGTCTAAGGGACTCTGGTGCGCAGGCGCCGGTGGTTGTTGAGCGTCGCGTGCACAGTCCATCTTCAGAGATGCCAGAGGGTTGTGTAGCGTGTCAGTTCCATCCAGTCAGTAAGCCTTACATATACTTTGTTTTCATCAAGCCTTAATTATGTCACATGTGTGTTTATTGTATTATGTTGATCAGGATATAGTATGTTTCACTTGATCATTAATATCACATGTCACGATGTATTGAAAATATATGGTTAATTGTGTGCACTGTTATGATGGAATCACAGTATGGATTATGCTATTGAAGATATTTGATTTGTTCACATTTTCTATTTAATATTTTGTATAAATTGATTGTTGACATTGTTCACTATATATACCACTAGTTGGCACTGTGTGTGTAGCTTGAAAAAAGCCCTGGTGAGGGCTGAAACGTTGCTGCTGTTGGGACAATAAAGTCAAATTTTTCTGAAGTGCTGCCTGCTTCGGATTATTGTGCCACCCTGTGGCCTATTTCTGTTTTTGCCACCTCCAGAAGGTCATTGTGCCACTGTCTGACCTCATGCTGCTGCCGCCGTCACCTCCACTCTCTGTCATTGTGCCACTCTGTGGCCTACTACTGTTTTGCCACCTCCAGAATGTCATTGTGCCACTGACTGACCTCATGCTGCTGCTGCCGTGACCTACACACTGTGTCATTGTGCCACTGTCTGACCTCATGCTGCTGCTGTGGCTGCTGCCGTGACCTCCACACTGTGTCATTGTCCCACTCTGTGGCCTACTCCTGTTTTTGCCACCTCCAGAATGTCATTGTGCCACTGCCTGACCTCATGCTGCTGCTGTGGCTGCTGCCGTGACCTCCACACTGTGTCATTGTGCCACTGTCTGACCTCATGCTGCTGCTTTGGCTGCTGCCGTGACCTACACACTGTGTCATTGTGCCACTGTCTGACCTCATGCTGCTGGTGTGGCTGCTGCCGTGACCTCCACACTATGTCATTGTGCCACTGTCTGACCACCAAGCGGCTGCTGTGGCTGCTGCCGTGACCTCCACACTGTGTCATTGTCCCACTCTGTGCCTACTCCTGTTTTTGCCGACCTCCAAATGTCCATTGTGCCACTCGCCTGACCTCATGCTTGCTGCTGTAGGCTGCTCGCCGAGACCTACACACTGTGTCATTGTGCCACAGTCTGACCTCATGCTGCTGCTGTGGCTGCTGCCAATGGGGGTGACCTCCACACTGTGTCAATTGTGCCCCATTCTGTGGCCTACTCCTGATTTTGCCACCTCCAGAAATGTCATTTGTGCCACTGCTGACCTCATGCTGCTGCTGTGGCCTGCTGCCGCGACCTCCCCACCTGTGTCATTGGCCACTGTCTGACCTCATGCTGCTGCGTGCTGCTGCCGAGACAACACCACTCCTCTTGTCATTGTGCTACTGACCCCTGACCTCATGCTGCTGCTTATGGCTGCTGCGTAACCTCCCCATGTGTTCATTGTGCCACTGTCTGACCTCATGCTGATGCAGTGGCATGCTGATCCGTGGGTGACCTACAGGAGTCGCACTGTGTCATTGTGCCACTGTCTGACCTCATGCTGCTGCCTGTGGCTGCTGCCGTGACCAACACACTGGTCATTGTAGCCACTGTTCTAGACCTCATGCTGCGCTGAGGCTCTGCGTGACCATCCACACTGTGTCATTTCCCACTCTGTGGCTACTCCTGTTTTTTTCAAGCATAGTGTAGCACTAAACCACCCAGTTTACATGTACGCAATTAGCAGGACCCCCCCTGCATGGAAAACATACTACAATTAGAACAATATCCGTACACCACAAAATATTCTCTTTGCGTTTTATGGATATTTTTATTCTTATTATATTATAAACAATCTTCACCAATATTGCCATAATAAAAGCGATGGCTGAAATTTTATATAACTTCTCAAATCAGCACAAACAAAAGGTTTCAGAAAAATGAACCAGGAATCCTCAATGGAGGTTTAAAATGTTCCCAAGGGTCGGCAGATTTCCGCCGAAGGTAACTACTGAATTCGATGCCTTTCAACAGAGTTCATAGATCACAGCCGGTTTAGATTTCCACCATAAGAAACACCACACGACTTTCGGGGATAACCACAGCCCCGCACCGGGGGGCCTATCTCAAGCCTACTCCTGTTTTTTGCACCTCCATAATGTCATTTGTGCCACTGCCGAACGCTCATGCTGCGCTTGTGCTGCTGCTGCCGAGACCTACACACTGAATCATTGTTGCCACTGTCAGACCTCATGCTGCTGCTGTGGCTGGGCTGCTGCCCCGTGACCTCCACACTGTCATTGTGCCACGTCCCTGACCTCATGCTGGCTGCTGTGGCTGCTGCCGTGGACCTACAGACATGTCCTTGTCCACTGTCTGACCTCATGCTGCTGCTGTGGCTGATGCAGTGACCTACACACTCTGTCATTGTGCCATGTCTGACCTCATCAGCTGCTGTGGCTGCCTTGCCAGAGACCTACACACTGTGTCCATTTGAGCCACGACTGACCTCATGCTGCTGCTGGGCTGTGCAGTGACCTACACACTCGGTCCATCGAGCCACTTCTGACCTCATGCAGGCTGCTGTTGGGGGGGCTGATGCAGTGACCAACACACTCTGACAATGTGCCACTGTCCTGACCTCGATCGCTGCTGCTGTGGCTCTGCCAGTGACCTACACACTGTTTCATAGTCCCACTCCTCAGTGGCCTACTCTGTTCTTTTCCCCTCCCAGAATGTTCAATGTGCCACTGACTGACCTCATGCTGCTGCGTGGCTGCTTGCCGTGACCCTACACACTTGTCATGTGCCACTGTCTGACCTCATTGCTGCTGCTTGTGGCTGCTTGCCGGATCTACACACTGTGTCATTGTGCCACTGTCTGACCTCATGCTACTGCTGTAGCTGCTGCCTAGACCTACACACTGTCATGTGCCACTGTCTGAACCTTCAATGCTGCTCGCTGTGGCTTGCTGCGTGAACTACACACTGTCATTGTGCCACTGTCTGACCTCATGCAGCTGCTGTGCTGCTGTGCCGTGACCTCCACAACTGTGGTCATTTGTCCCCACTCATTGGCCTACTCCTGTTTTGCAACCTCCAGAAAATCTCATTGTGCCACTGTCTGACCTCATGCTGGGGCTGCTGTGGCTGCTGCATGTCCTTCACATTGTCATTAGTGCCACTGTCTACCTCATGCTGCAGCTGTGGCTGCTGCCGTCACCTACACACTGTGTCATTGGTCCCACTCTGTGGCCTATTCCTGTTTTTTTGCCACCTCCAGAATGTCATGCCACTGTTCTGACCTCATGCTGCTGCTGTGGCTGCTGCCGTCACCTACACACGTTCACTTGTCCCACTCTACTGTGGCCCTACTCCTGTTTTTTTTTGTTTTTTTGCCACCTCCAGAATTCAATTTGTGCCACTGGCCTGAAACTCATCAGCGGCGTTGCAGCTGCCGTACCTACACCTGTGTCATTGTGCCCATCTGTCGGACCTCATGCTGCTGCTGTGGCTGCTGCTGTGACCTAAACACTCTGTCATTGTGGCCACTGTCTGACCTCATGCTGCTGCTTGTGGCTGATGCCGATACCTACACACTCTGTCATTTGTGCCACTGTCTGACCTCAAGCTGCTGCTGCGTGACCTCGCACCTCCACACTGTGTCATTGTGCCATCTGTGGCCTATTCCCTGTTTTTTTGCCACCCCCCCCCTCCAGAATGTCATTGTGCCACTGTCAGACCTCATGCTGCTGTGGCTGCCGCCGGTCACCTCCACACTCTGTCACAAATTTTGCCACCTGAATCTCAGCTTGTTTTTTTCCAGCTGTCGCTGCCATGACTTTATCAGCTGCATTCCCCCCGCTTCAGTTATTTTGGTCAGTTTTGCCCTCTTAGTGCCCAGGGAATTTTATAGTGGAAGCGATACAAAGAGCGGCACGGCGTCAGTCATCTGCGTGTACCATAACTAAAACACAACAATGGATGAAGACCAAACCAAGCTCCCACTTGCATATTTAAGCATGGGCACAATGTTCTAACAGCACCCTGCCGCTCTGTGCAAGCCTGGAAAATAGCAGTTTTTTAAACGTGATTTCGTCCCGTAGTAATTCGGAAACAAAGTTATTTTTTTGGCCGAGAAATTCGGGCGAAGTGAAACGAATGAATTTTCGGGAATTCGCCCATCTCTACTCTTAATACCAAAATCGACAGAAAACAAGATGTATTCAAGTTCACTAAAAGGAGCAGCAGTGAAGCATCTTTTCGCAAGGAAGCTTCACAACATGGGATATGGAGGCTCTTCTATGATTTCTATTCATAGCAGTAGTGGAAGATATTAATTCGGGATGTTAGGTATTAAGCTGGCATGTCTTCAACAATAGATCTTGCCATGACAGTGAGAGCATCAGAGACAAAACGGTTTCATTTTCAGGAGTCATGGCTACATAGACCCTTAGGGGGATATGTATGAAAACTGTCTAGGTGTAAGTCTATCTTTGTTGCCTATAGCAACAATTCATGGTTCCCCTTTCTTATTTCCTAGAGCACTTATGAAATGCAAGGAACTCTAATTGGTTCTGTGGGCAACAAAAACAGTCTTAGAACTAGACAGTTTTCATACATGTCCGTCCCTCTTAATCAGGACACTAGGATAGGATATTTTCAACATACAATAGTCTTTCCTGGGACATTGTAAATTTGAGTATTGTTACAATAATCCGCACACGGATCCGCTAATTATTATGAATATTTGACTTGTAAAACCTCTGTATTAGTGAGGTGCATGAAGTGACTGAGAGTCTTTTGGACAACAGGTAAAGGCAATTATTTAGGTACACTGTTTTTCAAGTACATGACCCAAAGAAGCTCCATTCTGTGAAGTAGAAAGTAATTTCCAGCCTCCAAAATTCTAACATAGCTCCTCCACTAGAATGAGCTGCTATTCAACGGAATCACTTTTGGCAACTTTTCCTGGCAGCATCAAGGGGCAGCTGTCCTTACCCTTAGGACAAATGCTGCTTGTCGGTCTTGGACTCATGCAAACTGAGGTTTAATCACTTAATGTGACTAGGTGAAACAACCCACCAATCAGTAATAAAACACTCATTGATCACTGCTCATGGATAACTGCTTATGGAAGATAAAAAAACCTGTCGATCCTTATGACACTATGGCTTGCAATCATCAATTGTTTATTCAGTAGCCAACATGAGATTTACACACCTGGACAAAATTGTTGGTACCCTTCCGGTAAAGAAAAGCAGAAACCACATTGATGATTGAGCATCTTGAAACTGACAAAAGAAAAGAATACATTTTTATTTACTGAAAACCAACTAATGAGAGTCAGACATTGCTCTGAATTGTGGTTCAACAAAAAAATAAATTTAAAGACATCTGTGATGCTAATTACAGGACAGATTTAGTTTAGTATGTCCCTATGGTCAAATTATTTTCAATCTTTTCTAAGAGTACCACCAATTTTGTCCAAGCCAGTTTCATCGTCATTATTATTATTATTATTATTTAATTATTTTTCTTTAAATGCAATGTCTCATTTTCAATAGTAGATTTTTAGTACATTTAAATTTATTTTTATTTTTGAAAGTTTTTAAGTAATTTCAGTGACCATTGTGGGTTTTTCTTTCTTTAATGGAAGGGTACCAACAATTTTGTCCATGTGTGTAACTAATAGGTGTTGTTATTTAAGTAGTTGTTATCATGTGATAATGTTCCATTGACTCGTCATACACAACCGAGCAAATAAAATTTATACAACCAAATACCTATAAAAAAGGAGTGCTGACTATGGCAGTCATTAGTGTATTCATGAATACCTTTTCCATACCTATGCGACCAATTATCTTCTACTTTCTATAGATATGAAAGCATTGAATTACATTTTATTTAGCAACCAAACACTGAATTAACAAATATAATTGAGACAGTATTGTTGTATGACTGCTCTAAACTTCCTATTGGCTCATTTGCAGTGATCATATTGATAATCACTAATAGCTCCTTGTAAGCAGGCCTTTCATCTTGAACCCAAATAAGCTGCTAATTTAAGTGATGAATTTGAGATGGTAAGAAATACTGACTAGGCTTCAATGGGCAGATGAATAAGAACTGGAGTAGACTAGACAGTCGTACTTCTCAGTAGGTTGGTACCATTGTGAGACAAAAATGTGCTCCAAAATGTGCCCCAAAAATATGTCTCAGCCGCACTACTTTGAAAATGGCATGGATTAGTCCTCCATTTTTGCAACACATTCTGTGAGAGACACTTTCATACATGTGTCTAATCTTATGAATGTGGCATTACATCCCCCCATAAAAATTGCCACGAGCAAAACTTTCGAGAATATTGGACGTGTGCAAGACCATTTATGTCGGACATGGCCCACGACAGTTTTTTTTGCACTTAAATCACATCAGAAAACTGGTACAGCCTGTTTCATACATTTACCCCCAAATGTCAATTATAAATACATTTTTTTTCAGTTTCGTAGTAGTAATATTTCAGTATACTAATGCTGGTACTGTACATTTGTAGGAGTAGGCAAGGACAGTAGGTTATATTAAGTTGTGTACATAGGAAACTGCATTGTTACTATTGCTTGTGTTTTTGGATTTTGTATGCAACTCATCAGTTTTAATTCATATTACTAGTATAATTCTATTCCCCAATGAGGCACAAAATCTAATCTACCTATGTCTTAAACAAGTACATGCTGTGGGCAACTATATTTGTATTTAATAAGCCGCTCACTTTTTTTGTAGGTCTATTTTAAGAACACAAGAGACAAAACATACATTTTTGTATCCTGCAAAGAAACAGATACTGACTGATCTGAGTACAGTGCACATTCTAGTATCAATTGATCTACTTGAGAAAATAATGGAAAAGGTCATAAAACACTAGTGGAAATATGGCTAGATTAACGCATACCTGAACTTTCAGGTAACTTTTTAAGCTGTCATGTACAAGGTCACTACTAAGTACATGAAAGAAAATATGGTCTAATACTAACCACTGTGATAACCCTGTAGTTACAGTCAACCAATCTGAGTGTGCGCCATTAATAATCCCCCTCTGTTTCCTATCTCTAAGACAGTAATATACAAATACTGTATGTAGGTAGATTATGAACATGATGAGTATATCTGCATGTTATATAAAATGTGGCATGTTTCAACAGTTTTCTCCTCAGCAGTTGCCATTTCTAATTTTCAGTTGTCCCTGAGTTAGTGGAGATTAGCAGCTATGATGTCTCCCAAATAGTACACACAAACAGGAAAAGAAATCCTGCTCCAATACACCTCTATAGCACAAAGCAGCAGCAACATGGATGACATTACAGACCATGACTGAGCTGTGTAAACTGTGAATCAAGCACTGGGATGAGATATACTTACACTTATTACAGCTGTTTCTATGTACCTCTTTGGGCCTTTGACTTTCTTTAGCCAATTTCTCCTCCCCATCCCCTTCTGAATAGACTTTATTAGGCAGCATGTAATCTAATCCCCCTCTAAACCCAAAAGAGATTTCATCAGTTTTTCTTTTAAATGAATGATTAGTTAAGAGGGGCAAAGAAAGGTGCTTCATCATTTCAAAAGAGAGAACTTTTTCTTTTATAAATAAGATATATAAGATTTTGTATGTTATTATGTACATTTTATGTTATATTTTCTTTTTATATTGATTAAGGCAAAATTAGCTGAAAGGGTATGTTCACACTATGTATTTGTGGGACGTAATGTGGCGTGTAATGGCACTGCAAAAATGGTAAAACTAACAAATACAGCACTCATTGAGTGCTGTGTAAATCACTGTCATCTCTAAGACAATAGTGATTTTACGATTGCTTTTCCTGGGACGTACTATGTGACCATAGAAAGAATTGACCTGTCACTTCTTTCAGGTGCTTATACGCTGAGAAATACAAAGTATAGGGGGCCGAGAGCTGCCTCGCATTGAAAGTACGCGCTGGCCAGTGTGTATTTTTAACAACGTTACTGAAGGCGTATTGCCGCACGTACCTGCCTCAATATACCATCTAATCATAGCCTTAGGGCGACATGTATGATTTTTGGCGTTCAGACGCCATTTTTTTGCCCGCATTAGTAGTGTAGAATGCGTCTGAATATATTAATCTGTTTTACTGAGCGTCATAGATTTAGCGTTTTCTCCCTAAAAAGGATAAAATTTGGCTAGGTAAAAAAATTTTAAAGTGTCTCCCGTTCTGCTTAATGCCCTGGATTTGTGTTCAAATAAATAAATGTGTAAAATGTAGGGTTTAAAAAATGCCACACACCTCCAAGCCCCTACTCAGACAATTTACAAAGTGCGGGGGCGCTTTAAAATGCGCCTAATTTTGGAGTGCCCCAGATATAGAAAACGGGAAACACCAGTTTCGGGCTTAAAGAGCCAGATTTCGGGCACCCCCCGTAATAATGTCACCCTAGTACCATTTGAAAAAGTCCTGACTTGTTGAAGATTTTGAACTTATATTTAGCTGCTCAGAGAAGGTAAGGGAGCTTGGCAAAAAAGAACAGTTGTATGTAACTGACCAGAAATGATAATTTATAGTAGATTACAATCATTGGCATTATTGTTTATACTAGTCTAATGTACAGGAATGTTTTTTTTTATCAGAAAGACCCAATGGTGGACTTTGGTATATGTAAATAGGAACATTTTTTAGTCATTACCTTAGGAATGAATGCTTTGCCAAAGTTAAAAACATGTTGTATGAAGACAGTCTACAGAATTATTCAATAAAATAAAAAAAAACTGGATCATCACAACATCATATAATAACTACCCTAAGAAGGAAAATAAGAAAAATGTCATTTATAAGTTTTAAGAATACTATTATCATGCGCATAGAGACTTTCGTATATACCTGCGATTCTCGTTTAGAAGACTTGCTTGAATTTCATGTATTTATGGTTCAGATTGGTTTAAATACAGTGTAGCAAAGCTGGTTTTGTAGAAATTCATTCCATCCAAAGCATTGCTTTCAATTCCTAAAACAGGAGGTCTCAGCCCCAGAAGTCTAAACCTGTTATTGGATGTTTTTTTTGTTTGGGGTTTATAGAAAAAATAGCTTTTGTGACCTTTGAACTCCCCAAAAAAAAAACCCTTTTGCTTTTTCCATATATACGTGTTTGATTTTGAACAAATACGTGGCCAAAGAAAAGTTTTTTACATCCCGCACAGTTTAACCCCTTTGAAACGTGGTCTCCAAAAATTTTTAAAGAAAAAAAACAAAAAAAATATTGAGTAACCCAGTGCCTTTAATGAAGCCTTTTTTTTTTGTTGTTTAAAGGGGGGGATAGAAGGTTTTGTTTTGACAAAAGAAGGGGGGATAGAGCATAATGAAAATTCCCTTTTTGGGGGAAAAATATTTCAGAAAATTTTGGTAGCCGTTTTTTTGTAATTTCGAGTTTTGGGATTTTTATATTCTATTATTCTTGCGTAACGGTTTTTCCCTTGTAAAGAGAACAGTTTTTAAGCTTCTTACGGCTTTTCTATAAAAAGCCCTAAATTTTTGGTTTGGGTATTCTTTTTAGTCTCATTTGGAAAGTACAAAATTCCCGGGGTATCATTGCAAATAAAAAATTAAATTTTTTGGGTTTGTTTTAAATATGGGGGAAAGTTTTTTTCTCTTTTATTTAGGGGGGTAAAATTTTTAAAAATCCCCTTTTTTTCGAAAATTTGTTCATTAAATTGGGTTTTTCCCAAAAAAAGGATAATCCCCCGGTCTTTTTTTTAATTTTATTTTTTAAAATTTTAAATTTTTTATAATTACCAAAAAAATTGTTCCCCGATTGTCCTTTTGGGTTTTTCCGTTCTTTATAAAAAACCCTTGGAAAAAAAAGTTTATACTTTTTTTTCACCTTTTTTCCCCCTGTTGTATGTGCTCCCCAAAGGGTTTTTCCCAAAACCCTATGTGGAGGCCCCAAAACCCCTTTTTTGGGGGCTCCAAATTGTACTCCAAAAAAAAGTCTGGTATAGTTTTAAAGCAAAAAAGTCTGTGTTTTTTCTTTGTTTTTCGACCCTTTTTAATTCCAAAGATGCCACGAATAAATCAAAGGGTTGTTTTTGGGTTTCATAATTTAAAATCATAATTTTTGTATTTCCATCGTTGGTTGCGTGAATTAATTATAATGTATGCCGATGTGCCCTGCTGTTTTACCTTTTTTAAATTTGGCAGAAAAGTTAATGTTCCTTTGCACCGGGGAGGAAATGAGTATTTAAAAAACGGAGGGGGATCATTTGCGCATGCGTTTTTTTCCCTTTCCTTTTCCTTGACCAATATGGCGGGTGGGTTTAAACGTTTGTATGACCTGTGCGGGGTATAATAATTAAACCGTGTGATTTGTTTGCGCCTTATATGCGCGTAGACTCACCCCCGGCTTTTTTTTTTTTGATTTGGGGTATGTACATCGGGGTTTTACTATTGTTTTTTCTATTGGCAAATAGAAAGTTTATGGGTGATTTGCCCAACTAATTTTATTTTTACTCTTTTCATGAGTATTTGGTAGCTCTTGAGAAAGCTTGCGGCGAAATGTAGGAGGCTTTTTGGGGGCAAGTTTCATTTTCTTACTCGGGTTTTTAACAAACAATATATATGTATTGATATATTTTTTATAAAAAAATTACATATATAACTTGATTTATTATTACTGCTTTCTACATTGTTGATGCACTGGTATTTATTTATTTATTTTTTGTGTATTTTCCTAGTGTTTAAGTGACATACTATCCTGCTTTTTGTATTTTTGAGTTTTTTAACCTTTTTTTTGTAGCTTGATCTAACATTGTTTTTATGTTATATATATTTTTTATAATAAAGATTTTTTTGGGTTTTTTTATTTAATATGTATTTTGTTCATCATTTTTATTGGTTTAAATTGCTTTATTATGGTGAATGTTATTATTTGACTATTTGAATTTGGGGCTAAACTTTTATACGCCCCGCGAGAAGGCACAGAAAGCGTTTTATTTCATTTACCCCAACTCAGGGGGAGAAAAACACAGAGGCGGCAGTCAATACAGCCCGAGGCATGCCCCCAAAGGCTGAATGAAATATAATTCAGCCAATCACAGAAAAGTGGACATGTCCCGACCTCAGGCTGCAGTTTTAGGGGTGAACACACAGATTAGTTTATATCTGCTTTACTAAATGATTTAGGAAATGCAAACCAATTGCAAAAGTGCTTATTTTTTACTGTTCCCACCATTACAGATCTGATCTTTGTAGTGAGAAAACCCCTTTAAATTTGTAAAATCTCTTCCACACTCTACAGAAAAAATCCAGTAGAAATCCATGAGGAAATTGACTGTATAAATTCTTAATCCTGCGCATGTCAAGGCATGTTGCGGAGATGTTGCAAAGTTGTTGCAGACGTTTTTCATTTACTTTAATGAAATTGTATTGTTGCAGAGTTTGCTTCCCAAACAAACCAAAACTGTAATAAAATCTGCAACTGCAGAATTGAAACACATAAAATTTTTTTTCCCATTACCATAATCTGAACTAAAATTAGCAGCAGCAAATCCCTACCAAATCCAACCCAAAGTATGTAGGATTTGTTGTGAATTGGCCACTGTGGATTTACCTGCAGATTTTATATCTTGTAAGGCCGCAGCTGGAAAAATCTGCAATGGTGTATATATCCCAGCCAGGTTCTGGACATATGCCTGGAGAGAGCAAAACACATGCCACCAAGGTAAGGAGCCTTGGTGGAGTGAAAGCCAATGTTAAATAGGTGTCGACAGTACAGACTGTCGACATACATTTAAGCTGTATGTTAGTATGGCTTCCAGCCATTCCTGGGTCGACCTTTCATTGGGAGTAAGCATAGAGCAGGGTGGGTGCTTACTCCCCATGGTTACACTCTGGGATTTCCCGGCTGTATATAAGGTCAGCAGGTAGGCTGACTGGGTGTCGGCTGTATCTCCAGTCTACCATTCAGGCTGGAGACGTACACACTGGAGGAAGCCAGTGTCTGCTACCGTGTGATACAAGGTGCTAGTGAGGGAACTACACCCCTGTATAGTAAGCGCTCAGACGAGCAGGAGTTTTGTTTGTATTTATTTGCTTTACTGTGCATGTATTGCCATCCGTTTTGTTTTGCCTGTACAAATAAACCCACGGACCACGGACCGTTTGCACCTGATACCTGCCTTTGTCTCATGCCTAAAAGGACTTATGCTGTGATCCCAGAGCTGTGCAAGCTTACATATGGTGGTGGTATGTAAAGGGCATTTTAAAGAGATCTTCTCTTAAAGAGACAGGCAGTGAAAGTGGTTCCAATATATGTCCTGGATAAAAGCGGCAACTGCACAACCAGCAGAGACACTCAAAATGGACGAGCTGGTGAAGCAACTGATCCAGGCCAACACCAACCTCCAGCTGATGGCGGCAAGCCAGCAGAAGGCCCATGAGGAGACCGTACGGGCACAAGCGGAGACCAATCGCCTGTTGATCCAGATGCACCAAGCGGCGATGAAAGAGCAGCAACAGGTGAATCAGGCTCTACAGCAGCAGCTCCAGATCCTTACTACTCGCCCAGAGGGGGCAGCAGGTGGCCAGTTCGTGCACCGGCAAGAAGTGCTTCAAGTCCTGCGTAAGATGACCCAAGATGATGACGTGGAAGCATATTGTCAGGGCTAGGCTGTGCTCAGGCTGCAGGGATCAACAGGCTGCAGCAGCTGATTTGCAACCCCACTCTGATGCTCATGCTGCTGACAGCTCTGTGAGTGACAGACGCCCAGCCACTCCTGACAGGGGACGTGTCCCACCAGCCAATGGGAGGACCTGGAGGCCGCTCCAATCAGCTACAGGGGCGGTGTCCAGGAATCCCATTTAAACTCCCTGAAGGATGAGTGCAGCGCCTGTGATATTCCTGGCTACCTTGTTACTTGTTCTTGTTATTGTGTTTGCTTATCCGTATACCTGACCCCGGCCTGTTCTCCTGACTTCGGCTTGTCTCCTGTTTTTGTACCTCGCACCAGTTTGGCTCTTGACCTCGGTTTGTTTACGTTTATCCCTCTGGTTCTTATTTGTGGCTTTGGCGTTCCTGTTTTGGTATTTACCCGGACTGTCTTACTATTCTACTTCCTGATGGCCCGCGCACTTAGGCAGAGCAGGGACTGTCGCCCAGTTGCCATCTGCCGCCTAGGGCAGCACGTCAAGCAGGCAGGGACAGTGGGCTGGGTTACAGTTAGGGCGCACTGCACCTCCCTTGACGTGAAATTATCACAGGCCGAAACCGTTACTGCTCTACCATCACTATGGACCCCATGACAGCTCTGGTAGAGCAGATGCAGGGGCTAACCCAGCTAGTCCAGGATCTGGCGCTGAGGGTAGAACAACAGAAACTACCCCAAGTCAGAGGGTCCCTGTATTACCTTCACCTCCTGTGGAACCCCCTATCCAGTTGCCTGACAGGTTCACAGGTAACAGGAAGGCCTCTGTGGCATTTAGAGAGGGTTGTCGCCTGTATTTTAGGCTCCACCCACTTACCTCGGGGAATGAGGAACAAAGGGTGGGAATTGTTATGTCCTTACTGCAGGGTCCCCCCCAGGAGTGGGCATTTTCGTTACCGCATGACTCACCTGAACTGTCTTCTGTGGACACGTTCTTTGCCGCTTTAGGGGTACTTTTTAATGACCCTGATAGGGAAGCTGTGGCCGAGGCTCAGCTGATCACCTTGAGGCAGGGTAAGAAGACTGTGGAGGAGTTTTGCTCCGAATTTCGTCGCTGGTGCATTCCGTCTGGGTGGAACGACGCAGCTCTCAGATGCCAGTTTAGATTAGGGTTAGCTGACCATGTGAAGGATTTATTGGTGGCTCACCCTACCCCTGGTACTTTAGATGAGGCTATGGCACTAGCCGTTCGTCTGGACAGACGTTTTAGGGAGAGACGGCAGGAAAAGGTTCCTCCTCCGGTGGTCCACACCATGGTCACCCCTAAACCCGTTGTTTCCGATTTAAACCCAGAGGAGCCTATGCAAGTGGGGGCTTTTTCTGTCACTGCGGCTAGTGACCGTAGGACTACTCGTCGCATCCAGGTGTTTTGCTTCTACTGTGATGAAGATGGACACGGAATTCGGGAATGCTCCAAACGGAAGACCAGGTCGGAAAAACTCCAACGCCTAGGTGGTCAGCAGGAAGATCACCTAGGCGAGCAGGTATTTCCTATTGTATCTAATAAGTTGCTGCTACCAGTTAAGCTTTCATACTTGTCGCTGTCCGGTTCTGGGAGTGCGTTTGTGGATTCTGGATCAGCTTCTAATTTTGTTGATGCGTCTTTCGACAAACATCTGGGCCTACCTTGTAGACCGCTATCTGACTCGCTGTGGGTAGTGGCTATTGACTCCACTCCACTAGCTCGGGGCGCAATCCAATATTGTACCCCTGAGCTGGGGATGGTGGTTGGATCAATACATATTGAAAAGTGTATTCTATTCGTCATGGAGGGGCTGCCCGCTGATGTGGTTTTGGGGCTGCCCTGGCTTCAGAAACATAATCCAGTGTTTGACTGGAATTCAGGGAAATTAGTCAGGTGGGGACAGCGGTGTGTTGACAGATGTCTCCTTACCATGCTGGGCAATACTGATGTGAAGGCTGATGCTCTATCTGGAAGCGGCGGTGCCAGCGTTGAGGCCTATGCGGCATCTTGTGAAGTTTGCGCTTGGGCTACGGTTCCCAGAACTCGTCCTCCTGGTGAACTATGCCCTCCACCTGTACCTGAACGTCCATATGTGGTTCAGGAGGTGGTTAATCCAGTGGCATATCAGCTGAAATTACCCTCTTCTCTCTGTATACATAACGTGTCCCGTCGTGCACTTCGTAAGAGGTATATTCAGCCTGTGACTCCGCCCTCTAGGCCTCCTTCTCCAGTTGGCATAGAGGGGGAGTTAGAAAATTAAGTCGCCCGTATTTTAGATTCACGTAAGGCCCAAAGGTCACTGCAGTACCTGGGCCATTGGAAGGGGTATGGTCCTGAGGAGAGATCATGGGTTCCGGCGAAATCCATCCATGCTGATCGCCTGGTGAAGGAATTCCATGAGGCTCACCCGGACAAACCCAGACCAGGGAAGGGTCCGGTGGCCCCTCCTAAAAGGGGGGGGTACTGTCAGGGCTAGGCTGTGCTCAGGCTGCAGGGATCAACAGGCTGCAGCAGCTGATTCGTAACCCCACCCTGATGCTCATGCTGCTGACAGCTCTGTGAGTGACAGACGCCCAGCCACTCCTGACAGGGGACGTGTCGCACCAGCCAATGGGAGGACCTGGAGGCTGCTCCAATCAGTTACAGGGGCGGTATCCAGGAATCCCATTTAAATTCCCTGAAGGCTGAGTGCAGCGCCTGTGATATTCCTGGCTACCTTGTTACTTGTTCTTGTTATTGTGTTTGCTTATCCGTATACCTGACCCCGGCCTGTTCTCCTGACTTCGGCTTGTCTCCTGTTTTTGTACCTCGCACCCGTTTGGCTCTTGACCTCGGTTTGTTTACGTTTATCCCTCTGGTTCTTATTTGTGGCTTTGGCGTTCCTGTTTTGGTATTTACCCGGACTGTCTTACTATTCTACTTTCTGACGGCCCGCGCACTTAGGCAGAGCAGGGACTGTTGCCCAGTTGCCGTCTGCCGCCTAGGGCAGCACGTCAAGCAGGCAGGGACAGTGGGCTGGGTTTCAGTTAGGGCGCACTGCACCTCCCTTGACGTGACACATATCTCGGCACCTTGAGAGGATCGCAGAGAGAGAGCGGCTTCCAGTGGATCAGTGGGCCGACGTCCTGGCCCCGTTTCTTACCTGCGAGCCACAAAAGGCTTACTTCGACCTGAGGGCTGAAGACGCCAAGGACTACACCAGGCTGAAGGGAGAGATCCTAGCCCGACTGGGGGTTACTATGGCGGTCCGGGCCCAGAGAGTCTACGCCTGGGAGTTCGATCCAGCAAAGCCAGCTCGGTCACAAATGTATGACCTCTTCCACCTCACCAGCAAGTGGCTGCAGCCCGAGTGTCTAACAGCTGCCCAGGTGACAGAGCGGGTCGTCTGTGACTGCTTTGTGCGCGCCCTACCCGTGAGGATCCAGCGGTGTGTGGGGTACACGGACCCCAAAAGCCTGGATGAACTTGTCTCCATCGTGGAGCGTTACAGTGCCACTGAGGAGTTCCTCCAAGGTCTGCATCCACCAGTGCCAGCACTGGGTAAGACTGTCCCTGTCCCAAAAGGGGAACATAAAGGCCTTGAGGGGAGGGGATCACGGCTGGGTGACAAGAAGGGAAGATTGCCAACCCCAAAGAGGGACCTCTTGCCCAGAGCCCGGGGCCCCGTTATCTGCTGGTGGTGTAATGAACTCGGACACGTCGCAGCACGGTGTCCAACCTTAAGGGAACCCATGGACTGTGGTGTAAGGCGTACGTCGCTAATTGCAAGGCCCTCATATACCACGCAGATTGAGACTGGCGGGAGTCGGCGGATATGCACTGTCAAAATTAATGGACACACCATACAAGCCCTCATGGACTCTGGCAGTCTGGTGACCCTGGTACAGGCCAGGCTGGTGGGCTCAGACCAACTCCAATCCCACCGTATAGGGGTGGTCTGTATCCACGATGACACCAGGGACTACCCAACCGCAGTGCTCACCCTAAAGACCCCTGCGGGCCCACACGACATGAGGTGGCCATCGTCGCTAGCCTACCTCACATATCATAGGCTGTGATTTTCCCTTATTCTGGGATTTGTGGGAAAATAAAAGGTGTGCCAAGTATCATGTGGTGAAGGGTGATGTGTCCGCACATGGACCATGGGTTTCCATTGTCCGTCCTGGTGGGTGACCCAGAGGAAAACTCCTCGGAGCTCGAGGTCACCTCCTTGCCAATATCCAGGGACAACTTTGGTACGGAGCAACTGAGGGACCCAAACATGAAACACGCTTGGGGAAGCGTCAAGGTGATAGACGGGAAACCCCAGGAACCAGGCGTGAGTCTGGTCTACCCTCATTTTGTGGTTAACAATAATATGTTGTATCGAGTAAAAAAGACCCCAACCGAGGTGGTGGAGCAATTGGTGGTACCCAGGTCACATGTCCGCCAGGTGTTGGAGCTAGCCCACTCCCATGTGCTGGGGGGACACTTAGGGGTGGAGAAAACCCGGGAGAGAGTGGAGCGTAATTTTTATTGTCCAGGGATTTATAGGGCAATTGAAGACTTCTGCCAGTCTTGTCCGGAGTGCCAAATAAACGCCCCTAGGCCCCATTTTCAGAGCCCCCTAATCCCTCTGCCAATAATAGAGGTCCCCTTTGAGAGGATTGGCATGGACCTGGTAGGGCTGCTCCCCAGGTCAGCCCGAGGACATCAGCACATCTTAGTGGTTCTCAATTACGTCACCAGCTATCCCGAGGCCATTCCGCTTAGGAACACCTCCTCAAAAGGGATTGCCAAGGAGTTGTTCCAAATGTTCACCCGCACAGGTATCCCGAAGGAGATACTCACTGACCAGGGCACCTCCTTCATGTCGAAGGTGACCAAAGACCTCTGCCGCCTCCTCAATATTACCCATCTCCGTACCTTGGTGTATCATCCCCAGACCGATGGTCTGGTAAGAGATTCAAAAACACCCTAAAGGCGATGCTTAAAAAAGGTGGTGGATAAGGATGGGAGAGACTGGGATCGCCTAGTACCCTATCTCATGTTCTCTATACGGGAGGTACCGCAAGCATCCACAGGGTTCTCGCCTTTTGAGCTCCTCTATAGTAGACATCCCCGGGGACTCCTGGACATAGCCAAGGAGACCTGGGAGCAGAAGAATACCCCCCCATAGGAGCGTTATCGAGCATATTGCCGAAATGCAGGACAGAATTGCAGCCGTCCTGCCTATAGTGCGAGAGAACCTGCAGCAGGCACAAGACGCCCAGGCGAGGGTATATAACAGGTCATCAAGGGTCAGGGTGGTCGAGCCCGGCGATCGGGTACTGGTACTTGTGCCCATGGTTGAGAGCAAATTTCTGGCAAAATGGCAGGGCCCCTATGAGATTAAGGAGCGGGTCAGTGAGATAAATTATAGGGTCTTCCAGCCCGGTAAGAGAAAACCTTAACTTAAATAATCCCTGGAAGGATCGTCAAAGTCTCACGGCGTTCAGAGAACATAGGGGTGCCCCACCTGTCCATATCTCCGAGTCATTGTCAAGAGCACAGAGGCAGGAAACCAGGGAGTTCCTACAAAGGAACCGGCGGGTCTTTTCCGATCTGCCAGTTCGCACTAAAGTCATTGAACATGACATAGTCACAGAACCCGGTCAGAAGGTGCGTTTGAGGCCGTATAGGGTCCCTGAAGCACAAAGGCAAGCGATTGCCGAAGAAGTAAAAAATATGCTAGAGCTTGGGGTCATACAAAAATCCCAAAGTGGGTGGTCGAGCCCCATAGTGCTCATATCCAAACCCGATGGCAGTTTACGTTTTTGCAAGGATTTTCATAAACTTAATGAAATCTCAAAGTTTGATGCCTACCCGATGCCCTGGGTTGATGAGTTGGTTGAGAGGCTAGGACCAGCGAGATACATCAATACGTTAGACCTGACCAAGGGCTATTGGCAGGTTTCCCTCACAAAGAAGGCCGGGGAAAAAACGGCCTTTTCCACCCCAGACGGATACTTTCACTATGTTGTCCTC
This sequence comes from Phyllomedusa bahiana, assembly GCA_025379985.1. Taxonomy (NCBI): domain Eukaryota; kingdom Metazoa; phylum Chordata; class Amphibia; order Anura; family Hylidae; genus Phyllomedusa; species Phyllomedusa bahiana. Next base: position 95,080 of record JAODAL010006054.1, read on the forward strand.
CCCTTTGGCCTACATGGGGCGCCGGCCACGTTCCAGAGGATGATGGACATCATCCTTCAGCCTCATAGATAATATGCGGCGGCATATTTGGATGACGTGGTGGTTTTTAGCACGGATTGGGAGACCCACCTGACCAAAGTGCAGGCCCTCTTAGACGCCATCAGAGCAGCAGGTCTAACCGCCAACCCCAACAAGTGTGTCATAGGGCTCGAGGAGGCTCGCTATCTGGGCTATGACATTGGGAGGGGGGTCATCAAGCCCCAAATGGATAAACTTGAGGCAATCAAAAGTTGGCCTCAACCGGTCTCAAAGAAACAGGTCAGGGCCTTTCTAGGTATCGCCGGGTACTATAGGAGGTTTGTGCCCCACTTTGCCTCTATAGCAGCCCCCCTTACGGACCTCACAAAAAGGTCCAAATCCTCTATGGTCAAATGGAACCAGGAGGCGGAACAAGCCTTTAAAAACCTGAAAGAGCTACTCTGCAGGAGACCCGTACTTATCGCACCAAACTTCGGAAAATAATTCATTGTCCAGACCGATGCTTCTGAGGTAGGCTTAGGGGCTGTCCTGTCGCAGCTAGTTGAGGGGGAAGAACACCCTAAAATGGGCTATCGAATCGCTGCGGTACTACCTAATAGGCAGACCCTTTAAAGTTATCATGGACCATTCGCCCCTAAAGTGGATGGCCCAAAATAAGGGAAAGAATGCAATGGAGACCCGGTGCTTCCTGGCTCTACAGGACTGTAAGTTGTCTGTAGAACATCGCCCCGGGTCACAACAAGTGAATGCCGATGAATTGTCATGGGTGCACAATTTTATGGCACAAAGTGTTCTGCCCCACAGGTCTGAGCAGAGGGGGGGGGATATGTAAGGCCGCAGCTGGGAAAATCTGCAATGGTGTGTATATCCCAGCCAGGTTCTGGGCGTATGCCTGGAGAGAGCAAAACACATGCCACCAAGGTAAGGAGCCTTGGTGGAGTGAAAGGCCAATGTTAAATGTATGTCGACAGTCTGTACTGTCGACATACATTTAAGCTGTATGTTAGTATGGCTTCCAGCCATTCCTGGGTCGGCCTTTAATCGGGAGTAAGCATAGAGCAGGGTGGGTGCTTACTCCCCATGGTTCCACTCCGCTGTTTCCGGCTGTATATAAGGTCAGCAGGTAGGCTGACTGGGTGTCGGCTGTATCTCCAGTTTACCATTCAGGCTGGAGACGTACACACTGGAGGAAGCCAGTGTCTGCTACCGTGTGATACAAGGTGCTTGTGAGGGAACTACACCCCTGTATAGTAAGCGCTCAGACGAGCAGGAGTTTTGTTTTTATTTATTTGCTTTATTGTGCATGTATTGGCATCCGTTTTGTTTTGCCTGTACAAATAAACCCACGGACTACGGACCGTTTGCACCTGATACCTGCCTATATCTCATGCCTAAAAGGACTTATGCAGTGATCCCAGAGCTGTGCAAGCTTGAGATATATATATATATATATATATATATATATATATATATATATATATATATATATATATATATATATATATATATATATATATATATATATATATGTATGAACAAACCCTTAGTCTTACACTTCCTGTTCAGGCTGTGGGTATTTCTACAGTAGTTACTGACATTTGTGATGAAGGGGTTTTTACAGCAGAACACAAGGCTACAGAGCTCTGAAGGGTTAAAGTTTGTCATTAATTAAGATAAACTCTCATGGCTGCTCATATGACACAGCAGGGAGTTATATTCCCATCTCAATGGCAGTTTAGGAAAGTTTTTGTAAACAAAAGAACAGAAAAACTGCTCTAACTGAAATGAAGCTAAATAAGAAGAGCAATGTATTTGATAATAAGCTTTATTTATCTTTGCCTACACATTTAAAGCTAAGCATTTAGATGGTGACTGCAAAAAAACGAGAAGCGACCGCGGTTTTTGTACAAAACGTGACAAAAAACACGATCCTGCATCGGAAAAAAAAACGTCCGCTTTCGGGCCGTTTTTTGTCCGATGCAGTGTAGACATAGCCTAAAAGAAATAAACGGAGTTTGGAGATAGGAATACCCCTTTAGAAAGGTTTTGCCATCATCAAGGTTACACATGAAATATTACATATAATTTAGTTAAGTTAAATAATATATTTATCAAGGAAAAATAATTCTAACATCACCTTTTGTCCTTGCCCCTACATTTCACTGCTCCACTCTTCATTTCATCAGCATTTCTGGTTGGTGAGCAGGACTTCGTGTTGGTCACATGACTATTTCTCAAATGACCAGAACTACAGTTTACATCACCGCCTTACTTCTACGCTCCCCTGACAGTTAGTAGCTGTGTGGAGGCTCTCAGTAATACGAACTGGGCATGCTCGACCAGTGAAAACGAATCAGATGTCTGTAACTAGTAGCAACAGAGGATATAATTTACATGAATCAGCCTATGTAGGTAGGAGTGTTTATAAAAAATGAACAGCATTCATACAAGTACATATGTTTGCAGAGTTCGCTATTTAGGAACAATCTAATTGGATATAATATCTATTGTGGTACTATCCCTTTAAGTACTTCACACGTTTTTCCTACCAGCATAGTCCTGTGAGGAGCTATAACGAACACTTCACATTACTCCCTTATTTCACAGTCACTAGCATCTGGAGAGTAAAGTCAATGAGGAACAAATTGTCCTGTGGAATCAGTCCTTCCTCTATTTATTTGAATTTTTTAATTGCAATTGCTCGTTGCTAGCTGCGGTCCCGCCCTGCATGAATGAGGAGTGTGTTCGCTCGGCTGTATTCGGAACTTCCATAGAAGTAAATGGGGAGGATGGCAACAAGCGGCCAGCAAAGTGGACTACCCTTTAAGAAAGCAATTTTTATGTGCATATTCAATTGAAGAAGAGCTGTTTCATAGATTGAATCATAAAGGTGTGCAGGGCATTACTATACCTATGCATGCCTTCAATTTCATGTGTTCTTGTTTCATTTGCATAAGATCTGAGGAACATCTTGCGTGTAAAATGTGTTTGAACTGTGTAGCATGTGACTCAGCAGGCTTGACATCCCCATGCCTTCCCCACAGTGTGCTCACTCACTCTAGTCAAACAAATGTCTGTTTATGTAAAGTCAAGTAAAATAGAATGCAAGAGCCTTGAATAGCTACAATGTAGCTTAATGGCTAGCACTTCTGACTTTCAATATAGAGGTCCTAGGTTCAAATCCCTGTAGGAACCAAATGTGGATTTTTTTTTTCTCAATGCACATACCTGATTGAGATTTCTTTTTTATTTTACCTATACTGTTTGACTAATTACTAAGAAACACAGAGGACAGGAGTAGAATAAAAGCACCTAGGGTTGAAAACCCACTCAGCAGTGAGTGTGTGTGATTACTAAGCAGGGAAGGGACTGACAGTAGCTGCCTGAGAGGAGAGCTGATGTCTGAGCATGTGCGTGCAGGACCGAGGTGCTCTTGTTCCTCGTCGGATCCCCTAGAGACAAGCTGTACACTATGCATCACTAGAGTAACTGCTTCTCACATCAATTTTACTTGGTGGGGAAACCCCTTTAAAAGAGAGACAGAGAGAATATGAAACAACAAGCGTGTATGGCTATGTCTGTGAGTACTACGTGTGTGTGTGTGTCTTTTAGTGCAGATTAAGTAGATTACTGTAACTGTATAACAAAGTATTATTTTTTGCTCTTGAGTAAGTGCATGACATATGAGGTTCTCACATTTCATAAACACAGGTTACCATTTCAGGGAGATAGACTGGGAGATCAGAAAGCTTTTACACAGCACAAATAGCTTGTATATGTACTTGGATTTTCAATGATTCTGAACACACACCAAAAGCCTTAGTTTAGTAGACTATAAATTAAGTAACAAATGATTAAAAAAAAAAAACAAAAAAGTCAGAAATTAATATAAATAATTCAAATGCAAAATTTACTACAAGATTTATACAGAATATTTTAATTAATGTGACAAAGTGGTAAGCATGATATTACTTCATAACCATCAAAATGTACCTAATCTTATATTATTTCTTTTATATCATTTCTATAAACTGCACAATGGGCAACATCAAAGCCCTGAAATCTTTCCTGCTGTCAAAGCATATTATGCCTCCTGGAGTGTAGAATAGATAAGCGTCCCATTACAGTTATCATGTGCTAGCTTTTTAGCCAATACCATGATAAGTAAGGCTGTCTAGGTAGCATATGATAGATTGAAAGGTTAACTGACAAACAGAGTAAGACTTCTTGCTGCCTGGGACTCCAGCAAGGATAGTCAAGCCACATTGTTATGATCGCTTCCTACTTTCGATGTTGGCAGCCATAGGTGTAACTTTAGGGGGGTTACAGAGGGTACTGGTTCCCCCCACTTTTTTCTGGGTGGGGACGGTCCCCCCCACTTTTTAGCCACTTCAATATAAAATAATCCACATGAAAGCATGAGAATACGGTAAGTGGGAGAGAGCAGAGCACAGAGGAGGAAGAAGTTAACCTTTTGCCTCCTATATTTCTGTGCATCTTGGGGGGACAGAGTAGGTAGCAGCCTCAAGTGTCAGTGCAGAGTGAGAGCAGCGCTGATTGGTAGAGCAGGAGTCAGCAGGGGCTGCTTCACTAATGAGAACGCTGCTTACAGTCCAGCACACTCTGTATTTCGGGCTGTATCTTTCCCCCCCCTTGTATACCACTTCCCCTATGCTCAACCCCCAACAGAGAACAAGGGAAGCTCCTGCGAATGCCAACTATACCAGAGTACAGGAGACAGATCAGGAGGAGACAAGGGTGCCAGGAGTTGTGTGTGCATGTGAGTGGGGTATGTACTGTATATGTGAGATGTGTATATACTGTACAGCCATATGTCTAGCCATATCATGTCCTCCCTGCACTTACACGCCGAGGAAAATGAAAGTGAATGGGGTCGGCCCCGCATCATTTTAGAAGTGTGGACAGGCCAGCATATTTCTAAAATACCTGGCATATAGCAGAGCACACAGTACGCCCCGCTATACGCCATGTGAATATACCTTAAGGGTACGTTCATGCAGAAAATATGAATACTGATTCTAGGGCGGATTCAGTGCTGGATCTGCCTCAGAACCGGTGTCCAAACCGACAGGAAATGAATTTACATTGTACCCTATGTAAAATCAGTGTCGTTGTTTAGATGACACTGATTTTACTTGCGTATTTTTGGCGCTTACTGCCAGCGCCTACACAGAATTCTTTGAGGCATTTTCTGCACTAACAGCACTAAAGGATAGGAGGCAGAACTCTGCCTCAGGTATTCTGGGTCATTTGTTCATCGGAATTCTGTGTTTGCAAGCGCCGAATTTCCAACAAGCAAATGACACTGGCAGTGCTGAAAAACAGTCATGTGAGCCCACCCTAATTGTGTAGTGTGTGTTCAATATATGTATATATACACATACGATTTCAGGGGTACCTTGCCTAATGTAGTTTTTGGGGTACAGTGTGTAATGTAATAATCTCTGGGGTACGGTGAATAATGCAGTAATCTGTGGTACGGTGTGTAATCTAATCTCTGGGGTGCAGTGGGTAATGTAGTAATCTCTAGGATACAGCGTGTAATGTAATAATCTCTGGGGTACAGTGAGTAATGTAATCTCTGGGGTATGGTGTGATGTAATCTCTGAAGTACAGTGAGTAATGTAATTCATTTCTAGGGTTCAGTGTTTAATATAATACATTTTTGGGCTACAGTGAATTATATTATGTCTTGAGTACAATGTGCAATTATAAGGTGCAGTTAGTGATGTAATTTCTGTGCCTACCATGTGTAATATAATTCATTTCTGGGGTGCAGTGAGTAATGTCATTTCTGGTGTATGGTATGCAATAAAATAAATTTTGGAGTACAATATGTGACATAAGTGATTCCTAGGGGTACAGTGAGATTGGGTTCTTTTATTTTCCTCATTCTGTTGTGTGTATAACAAATTTTATGGAGTAGTGACGGGGGGATGGAGGGGTTTAGCGAAATTTGCTGCATTGTGCAAAATGTTTTATTTCCATCTAGAGGGGGTGATATTATAGGTGCGCTGGTTCGGTTTCATTGCCAGGGCTGCTTTTTAGTCCCAGTCCGGCTCTAAACTTCAGTAATTAGAGAGCCACTCATAACCTAAGGGATTGCACCAAAAGTGTTTGCTATAAGGACTCCGCCCAGACCCGCTGAGGGTGCTCACAGCACTCCCTCAGACCTCCTAGCTGACTTAGAGAGGGCCGCTTTGCTGCAGGGAGAGGAGGAGAGAGAAGGGAATGGAGGGGAAGTGAAAAGGAAGGCGAGTGAAGGAGGGAGGAAGGGATTAGGAAGATAGGGGATGAGAGGGAAAATTGGTCCCCCCCACTTTTTGAACCAAAGTTACGCCCCTGTTGGCAGCTCATGAAGGAAATCATATGTCATGCTCTGGCTTGGTGTGTATATTAAGTGTGTGATAGACTGTATGCAACCATATTCCTTGTTGCTGTCACAGATAAAAGGGGAAATTTATCAGAGTAGCAAAAAGTGATGAATATTGGCTTTCAGGCCAAAAGTGGCAGTAAATCTGAAACTATGAAGTCTGTGAACTGTTCATGTACTGCTGTATTGAAAGTGTATCAGGAGTGGACAAATGGCCCCATTGTTAATAGGAGACATGGAAACTGCAGAGAACCCTGTGCCATTGATGTGAGAGGTGGATATCATCTACAAAGATGTGCAAGGGCAGACCGACTAGCTTCAGTAGAGCAGCTCACCAACAAAATGAACTATGGGGCTAGCAAAAGCTCAGTGAAACCTACTGCATACAGGGTGGAAGCTTTATGGCCTGGCATTTGTGGCATTCTCTGGGACTACTCATCCATGTGTAAGGCACTCTTAACCAATTTGGGTATAAATCTACCCTTGCAGTCTTGTACACTCCTACATACTGATTGTGTTCCCTGGGGTGGATGGGATCATCCAGCAAAACAATGTCACACAGCTATAATTGTCCATCATTGGTTGGAAGAACATGACAAGACTATAAAATTTAGCTTTTAATAGAAATCCTTAAGAAAGGGACAATAATAAAGTCTCCCTAAGTTCATTAAAAATAACAAAAACACAAGGCAGGGAATAAACTGTCCCTATAATGCCCTATAATGCTACCTAACCAGACAAGGACGGTCCCACCAGAAACCTAGGCTATATCCGCTTCTTGAGGATTTCTATTAAAAGCTAAGTTTTATAGTCTTGTCCAGTGAATTGTTTCAGTATATCTTGACTTTTTTGGTATTTTTGGGTTACCTTATTTACCCTTTGTAGTTGCTTGGAAGAACATGAGCAAGACTTCCAAGTACTACTTGGATCCTCTCACGCACCTCCAACACCTGTGGGATACACTGCAGTCAGCATGGCTCCACATACCTATGTCAACCTACTAGTATCTTATTGAGTCACTTCGAGCCCGTATATGATTTCAATGGCAGAAAAAAATACTTCAGAACTCATATGTGCCATAGTGTTGATTTGGTAGCTGAAGTAAAATTGTTGGGCTGTATCAGATTTGTAATAGAGTTATGCCAAGGAGTTTTAGGAACTTCATGGTTTTTACCCTTTAACAATTAAGCAAGATCTGGACTTTACAGAAGGGAACCTTCAGGTCACAATCTCCAGTGAAGTTTTTGAACACAATAACTGGTGTTAATTAGTGTACTGTAGGAGCAGAGTTATTTAAAAGGGCAGAATGTTGGGGCAGATGAAGTTCAAACATCATGGACAAAAGGCAAAAGGTTAGGACAGGAAGAGTTCAGTTATCTGGGTAACAAGCATAAGTAGGGAATGTTCCAGACAGTAACTAGCTGGGTCAGAGGCAAAGAAATACCAGTCAGAATAAGGCAATTGTACTGCAGAGGTGGATTCGCTGGACCACCGCAAGCGATGATAGTTAAGCCACGCCAGGGAGTGGAGTCTAAGTAGCCCCCAGTGTTCACCAGAGCCCGCCGCAAAGCGGGATGGACTTACTGCGGCGTGAGGCTACCAGGTCGCTACCCCTGACGTGACTTGCTTGCGGCGGCCGGGGTAATGCGTGGTACAGAATCGGAATACTGAGATGTAGTTGGGGACAGGCAGAAGGTCAGGGCAGGCGGCAGCGGTTCGTGGTCTGAGACAGGCAGAAGGTCAGGGCAGGCGGCAAACAGGCAAGGTCAGGAAACGTAAGCAGGTGGACTGGTACACGGGTAGGCAAAACGGACTTCTGAATGCAGACTAAGCACTCCAACGAACTGGCAGTCGAACAGCTGTCGCGCGCGCGCCCTAAGCAGTGGGTACGCGTGCGGCGGCCATCGGAGCCAGACACAGGAGCGGGGACTACGTCCCAGTCATTACGGTAATCCACAGTTCTCATAGAGAACTATGGATTACGTTTCCTCTCCCTGCTCGGCGAATCCGCCGCGGGGGGGAGATAAGTGACCTGTGAATTACAAGCGCCGCTGGTAATGAAAGTCTATGGGCCGGCAAGGTGCTCCGCTCCCGACCCTGCTCCCACCCACACGCCGTAATTGCAGGGCGTAATTACACCCCGCAAAATAAGCCGTGTGAACCCAGCCTAACACCTCAGCTGTTCACTTAACATAAAGCATGTATTGTTTAGTCAAATGGTAGTTTCAAAATACTCCATTAAATAATCTTGAATGAGCAGGGATAGGTGAAGAAAGCTGGGATACAACATGCACTGGCCCTTCAAATGGACAACAGCCAGTACATGCACACTCTACAGGGATCTAGAAGGATACAGGTGGGACAACAGTTAGATAGAAGTCTGAATAATTCTCAGGGAATGAAACATAAAGCTGGAGAATATTTTTCCTGCAGGGGCATAACTAGAGAAGCCAGGGCCCCATAGCAAACTTTTGGAGGGGGCCCCCCCTCCCTGACCACGACCATGTACCAGGACATGCTGTTAGATAATGTAGATAATACAAGGGGCAAATACCTCACCATACATATCACCATCATACTGCTACCAATCAAATCCACTATACCAAAACCAACATTACCAATAACGCTATTACATAAGGACATGACTATACCACCAGAACACGACCACAAATTACCACCACATAGTGACTGAATAATAACCCTACACTATTACTGATCAGTACACAAAGACCAATACTGTCTAATAATAATAATATATAATAATATAGTGACCAAAAAGTGGTATATACTAGTGTACACAGGCTCTGCAGAATGTAAATACCCACCATACATTGACCAAAAAGAGCTAGACACCAGTGTACACAGGCTCTGCAGACTGTATATTAGCCCCATACAGTGACTATATAATGGTAGACACCAATGTACACAGGCTCTGCAGACTGTATATCACCTCCATACAGTGACCATATATTGGTAGAAATCAGTGTACACAGGCTCTGCAGACTGTATATAACCACCATACAGTGACCTTTATAGTGGTAGACAGCAGTGTACACAGGCATGTGCAGACATATAAGTGATTACAGTGCAGTTACATCTTGTGACTCACAGGTGACGTTTCTCTGACAGTCGTTGACTTTCTCTTTTGTTCTGCATCCGGTCCAGTCCGCCATCTTGATGACATCTCCCGACCCCTTGTCCCTGCAGATTTAGACACAAATATCTTAGAATCCTGACTTTTCCAGACACTGCCCCCCTGGCTATATGGGGTCCATTTAGGCAGGCAGGGCTTAGATAGGATATATGGGGCCCAAATAGGAAGGTTTGGTAGCCAATAGAGTGCCCCTATAGGAGGAGGGTTTAGGGAGCTATAGGGACCTAAGGCATGTTGCCAACTTTTTAAAATGAAAAAAAGGAGATATTGCATGGCCCCCGCCCCTTTGACGGTATGCCCCCGCCCCCTTTTAAAAAACCCCATACTCCACCCAATGCATAACGGCTTTGGAAGAAAGCCAGGTAGATGCCCCGATAGCAGGGGAGTAGCCCCCCATAACCAGGTAGTGCCCCTTACAGGCAGGTAGTGCCCCCTTTTGTAGCCAGGTAGAGCCAAATTTGTAGCCCGGTAGATGCCCCCTTTGTTTCCAGTGATGCCCCCATTTTTTTGTAGGTGTGCCCCCATTGTTTCCCGGTAGTGCCCCATTGTTTTCCGGTGATGCCCCCATTTTCTTTTAGGTAGTGCCCCTTGTTGCCAGGGAATGCCCCATTGTTTGCCCCGGGGTGCCCCCCCTGTGCCAAAGGGAGTGCCCCTTTTTAGCCAGGTAGTGCCCCCTTGTTAGCCCGGTGTGCCCCATCGTTAGCCCGGGAGGCCCCTGCCCCATTGTAGCAGGTAGTTTCCCCATTAGTAGCCAGGTTGTGCCTCCATTGTTGCCCGGTGACCCCCCCCCTTTTGCAGGGGGTGCCCATTGTAGCAGATGTACCCCCCTTTTTGCCGGTAGTGCCCCCCTTGTGCCAGGTAGTGCCTCCCTTGTTGCCGGGAGTGCCCATTGTTTGCCCGGTTTGTGCCCATTGTAGCCAGGTTGTGCCCCCCTTTTTGCCAGGTGTGCCCCATTGTTAGCCAGGGAGTGCCCCTCTGTTGCCGGTATTGCCCCCATTTTAGCCAGACAGTGCCCCCCTAAAAATTATAAAAAAAAAATAAAATCCATTACCTTTACCAAGCTCGCAGAGCGTCCGTCCCGGAAATTCCTCGCAGTGTCAAAGGGGAAATGAGTGCAGCCGCGGTCATTCCTTGTAGCTGACTTTTGTGTCGGGCACAGCGGCGCCGTACAACAGGGGGGAGGAGGCAGGAGGGGAGCGCTCCCTCCCCGTCAGCGAGTCGGGGGGGTCGGGGGCCCTGGCCGCTTCACCCCCCCGTGGGAAACGGACCGGCGGGCCGGAGTGGCACGAGCGCTTTCTCCCGGGGCCCCGGGCCCTTTAAAGGACCCCCCCCGCCGTGGGGGGGGGGGGAGAAATGCCAAAACCCCCCGGGAGGGCGGGGGGGACCCCCAAATAGCGGGACCCCCCCGCCCAAAAAGGGAGTTTGGGATGTATGCATACAGGTAGACAGGGGTTAGGGGGGCTTGGGGCAATAGGGAGGGGTTTTGGTAGCTAAAGGGGCCCCAATTTAAGTAGCTGCAGGGTTGGGGGGGTTAAGGCAGGTTTTGGGGGGGGATACGGGGGCATATTGGGGTTTTAGAGGCAGGCATATGGGGGCTGTAAGGCAGGGATTTGGGGGTGTATAGGAGGAGGCATATAGGGGGCTTTTATAGGAGGCAGGTTTAGGGGGGTGTTTGGGGGAGGAGGCAGTTGGGGGCTGTTGGCAGGCAAACAGGCAGATGGGGGCTGTATAGGCGGCAGGATATAGGGGGTGTAAGGCAGGGGAGGCTTAGGGGGCTGTTTGGGGAGGCGGAGGGTATAGGGGGCTGTAAGGCGGCAGGGGCAGGCTATAGGGGGTGTTTTTGGAGGCAGGCATTAGGGGGTGTTGGGGGGTATGGGGGCTATAGGCCCGGCATTGGGGGCTTTAGGCGGCATTGGGGGCTTAGGCAGGCATTGGGGGGCTATAGGCAGGCTTTTGGGGGCTATAGGCGGCTTGGAGGCTTTTGGTGGCATATGGGGGTTAGGGAGGCATATGGGGGGGTTTGGGAGGCATTGGGGGTTAGGCAGGATTTTGGGGAGTTAGGTGGGGATATGGGGGGCTTAGGCGGATTGGGGGCTTTAGGCAGGTATGGGGGTTATAGGCCGGTATGGGGGCATTTGGGGAGGATTGGGGGTTAGGCCAGGATATGGGGGGCTTTAAAGGGAGGGATATGGGGGTTTAGGCAGGCATAGGAGGCTATGGTAGGCATATGGGGGCTATGGCAGGCTAGGGGGGGTATGGCGGCATATGGGGGCTATAGGCAGGCATATGGGGGGTATAGGTAGGATTGGGGGGTATGGCAGGGTTTGGGGGGTATAGGGGGGCATTTGGGGGGTATGGTAGGATTGGGGGGCTTTAAAGGAGGCATTTGGGGGGCTATGGCAGGAATAGGGGGGTATAGGCGGCATATGGGGGGGCATAGGCAGGTTATGGGGGGAAGGCAGGCATTTGGGGGTAATTAGGAGGGATATGGGGGTTATAGGCAGGGCTATGGGGGGCTCTTGGCAGGCATATGGGGGCTATAGGCAGGCATATGGGGGTATACAGGCAGGCATTGGGGGTATAGGCAGGCATATGGGGGGCTATAGGCAGGCATATGGGGGGCTATAGGCAGGCATATGGGGGCTATAGGCAGGCATATGGGGGGCTATAGGCAGGCATATGGGGGCTATAGGCAGGCATATGGGGGGCTATAGGCAGGCATATGGGGTAGATAAAATAAGAAACAACTTACTCACCTCAGTCAACGCTCCCCCGTTGCGCCGCTAGCTCCGCTCTGCTGCTCTCCCTGCAGCCTCTGCGCTCAGCGCGGGCAGCGCGGTGACGTCACATCACCGCGCCGCCCGCGTGACCACAGAGGGCCGGCAGGGGGAAGTAACAGAGCGGAGCGATCGGCGCTCCGTCCTGCTACTACCGAGCAGCGCTGCCTCTGAACGCTCGGGCCGGGGGGCCCGGGCGTTCAGAGGGAGTATGCGCTGGGCCCCGCAGCTCCCCGCCCGCCGCAGTGAACTGTTAAGTTCACTGCCGGCGGGCCCAGGAGCGGCATTACCGGGGTAGCGGACGCAGTAGCAGCTGCCCCGGGGCCCCCCTAAGCGCAGGGGTCCCGTAGCAACTGCTACCCCTGCTACCCCGGTAGTTACGCCCCTGTTTTCCTGTAATGGAACTTTATTAAGACCAATGCGATAGCTGCTTGCATTGTTTAGAGGCCTTTTAAGGGCATATTCCCACTGCAGATTTTCCTGCAGATTTTTGGAATCTGCCGACATTCAGAATCTGTCACAGAAAAAGTATGTAAAATGTAACACTTGGACAGCTGTTTTAGCTGACTTGCTGGACATGGCTCAGCGCCCTCTGAGGCTGCTGTTACTATTGTAATTTGCCAGATTGGCTATTTTTTGCATACCTGGGCCCATTGAGGACTCTTTTATTTGTATGAAATGCATCTGAACTGTATACAACATGTTAAATACAACGGCCTGTTTACATTTTGGTCCATAATAGGGAAATATCAAGGGCTTATATCAAGTAATACACTGCGGGGTCACTCTTTTTGGGGTGGGTTCCCCATTAAGGATGAGAGTAGGGACGAGGATAGGGATCAGAGTCCCCACTGCTCTTCTCTTCTTTCCTATAGGATACTTTTTGTATTGAGCATTTACTGAATCATTGGCCACTTCGTGGATCCTACCTCCCTTGGAGGTAAGTGTTGCTATTATTTTTCTATGGCTGAAATCAAGTATCTATGTTATTATGTATGTACACTACTTACAAAAAGTTAGGGATATTTGGATTTCGGTTGAAATTTCAGGATGAACATACAATTTCTTGAACATTTTTTAAATGCACTAGATGAGACCATCCCTTAACTTTAGGCCATGTCTACACTGCACAGAAAAACGTCCGTTTTTTCAGCGTTTTTCTTTTTCTAAAAACGCTGTAAAAACGACTGTAATCATCTCCCATAGACTTCTATTGTAAAACCCTCCTGCGTCTACACTGAGCTTCTTTTTCTGCTGTTTTTTTTTACTGGTCGTATTTTGCAACATGTTCTAAAAAACGCCAGAACAGGGCATAAAATTTACTACAGGCGTCTATGGAACGCGCCGGACGTCTTTTGGCGCGTTTTTGGCGCGTTTTTTGCTGCAATTTTTCAATGAAAACCCTCCCAGGAGACCCAAGTCCCACCTATAGTGGGTGTAACAAAGGTTATATCTTATCAAATTTACATACAAGTGCCTGATGTGTGTACCTTTGTAATAAAATGATCATGCTTTGGTTGCTAACGATTTTTGCGCAATTCATATTTTTTTCGCTAAAAATAAGTTTTTTACAGATTTTGGCATCAGAATCTGTTTTTTTTCAGATTTTGATGCTAAAATCCTTTTCTAAACATATTTTGGCGCTAATAAAGTTATCTCGCTACTGATGCTGAAAATACGTTTTTTTACGGATTTTGGCGCCAGAATCCATTTTTTATGTTTTTTTGGCACTAAAATAATTTTGTTTTACAGATTTTGGCGCTAATAACGTTATCTCGCCTCTGACGGCAAAAATACGTTTTTTTTACGGATTTTGGCGCAAGAATAAGTTTTTTTACGTTTTTTGGCGCTAAAATAATTTTTTATTTACAGATTTTGCCGCTAATAACGTTATCTCGCTTCTGACGCCAAAAATACGTATTTTTAAGGATTTTGGTGCAAGAATACTTTTTTTTACGTTTTTTGGCACTAAAATAATTTTTTTTTACATATTTTGACGCTAATAATGTTATCTCGCCTCTGACACCAAAAATAAGTTTTTTTACGGATTTTGGCGCAAAAATCCATTTTTTTACGTTTTTTGGCACTAAAATAATTTTTTTAACAGATTTTGGCGCTAGTAACGTTATTTCGCTTCTAACGCCAAAAATAAATTTTTTTACAGATTTTGGCGCAAGAATCCGTTTTTTTAAGTTTTTTGGCACTAAAATATTTTTTTTTTACATATTTTGCCGCTAATAATGTTATCTCGTCTCGGACGGCAAAAATTCGTTTTTTTACGGATTTTGCCGCAAAAATCCGTTTTTTTACGTTTTTTTGACACTAAAATAAATTTTTTTACAGATTTTGGCGCTAGTAACGTTATCTCGCTTCTGACGCCAAAAATACTTTTTTTGCGGATTTTGGCGCAAGAATCCGTTTTTTTACGTTTTTGGCACTAAAATAATTTTTTTTACATATTTTCGCGCTAATGTTATCTCGCCTCTGACGCCAAAAATACTTTTTTTTTACGGATTTTGGAGCAAAAATCAGTTTTTTTACGTTTTTTGACACTAAAATAATTTTTTTTACTGATTTTGGCGCTAATAACGTTATCTCGCTTCTGACGCCAAAAATATGTTTTTTTACAGATTTTGGCACAAAAATCCGTTTTTTTTACGTTTTTTGGCACTAACATAATTTTTTTTACAGATTTTGCCGCTAATAACGTTATCTCGCTTCTGACAGCAAAAATACGTTTTTTTTACAGATTTTGGGGCAAGAATCCGTTTTTTTACGTTTTTTGGCACTAAAATATTTTTTTTTTACAGATTTTGGCGCTAATAACGTTTTTCTCCCCCTCTGACGGCAAAAATCCGTTTTTTTACGGATTTTGGGGCAAAAATCTGTTTTTTTACGTTTTTTGACACTAAAATAATTTTTTTTACAGATTTTGGCGCTAATAACGTTATCTCGCTTCTGACAGCAAAAATACGTTTTTTTTTACGGATTTTGGCGCAAGAATCTGTTTTTTTTTAACTTTTGGGGCTTTAAAGATTTTGGTGCTAATAAAATGATCTAGCTTTTGACGCAAATAAATAAATTTTTTTACGGGTTTCGGCGCCAGAATCCATTTTTTGACCTATTTGGTGGCTAAGATCAATATCTTTAAAAATTTTGCCGCTAATAACGTTATCTCGCTTCTGACACTAAAAATATATATTTTTTTTTACGGAATTTGGCGCAATAATGCGTTTTTTGGGATTTTGGCGCTAAAATCCTTTTCTTTACAGATTTTGACGCCAATACAGTTATCTTGCTGTATGCAAAGATAATGGGGGTTTTTGTGGATTTTGGTGCAAGAATCTGGTGCAACATTTAATAAAGTAGTAGCACACAAAGGACAATGTGCTCACAATGGCTACAGTGATCTAAAGGAAGTGACTACTTAACATATTAACTCCCCCTGTAGGGTGTAGTTTACATCCAATGGCTTAATTTGTGCATACATTAAAAAGCAGAGCAAAGACGCTTCAAAAAAACGCTTCAAAAAACGAAATACGTGCCAAAAAACGGACGTTTTTTCAGCTGCTTTTGACAGGCAGTGGGCAGAAAACTCAGTTTCATGAACGTTTTTAGTAATTCGTTTTCAGGTCGTTTTTTGTCCTCTGCAGTGTAGACATAGCCTTAGAATGCACGTATCCAACTGTTCAATGTTTTGGTACTTTTTGTTTAACTTGTTGATCTCCAACAAGAAGCTTAATGGCAAAACTCTTAACAGGTGTTTGAATCACCCAATAAACTTAGGGGGTCAATTTGAATTGGGATTTAAGCAGTACTCCTCACATCATGCTGTTCCCTTTTTGAGATCATGAGACCAAGACAACAACTTACAATTGGTCAACAGTACCTCACCATTGTGAGACTCCAAGCAAGATGCTCTCAGACGGAAGTGGTCACTGAGCTTAGAGTGTCACAGAGTGTCATCAGCAGGTTGTATTAGAGATAATGAGACTGGAAGAGTCACAGAAGTGAATGTCCTTTGACGAATGTCCTTTGACTACATCACACAATGATGACCGCTTCATTGTAAAGAATGCCCTGTGGAACCGGATAATGAATGTCACACAACTCTAAGCACGTTTAAGGGAGGTGAGAGGCAACCAAATGTCGAGTCAGACCATTTGTAACTGTTTACATCAGTGTGGTCTGTGTGCTAGATGACCTGACCACACCACTGGGCACAGGCATAGGCAAAGTAGCATCTGCGCTGGATGAGGGACCAGTGGTCCTTAGTGCTGTTCAGTGATGAAAGTTGATTTGCCCTGACTATAAATGATGGCCACCAATAGTGCTGAAGACATCTAGGAGAGCGCTATGCATCATCCAGGTCAGGTACTTGTGAGGTACTCTTGCCAGTCATCTAGCATGCTGACCACGCTGATGTAAATGGTTATGAATGGTCTTACATGACTCTTGGTTGCCTCTCACTTCCCATAAATGTGCCTGGAATTGTGTGGCATTCATCATTCAGTTCCGCAGGGCATTGTTTACAATGATGTGGTCATCAATGTGTGAATAGTGTATATGTATAATTAAGAGTTATGTTTTAAAAGGGTTGGATTCACTTCGTGAACCTATGTGACATGTGACTTGAATTCAGTGTAGAAACTGCATTAGGTAGCCAGCATGTAAAATACCCCCACTTTCTTGGACTACTCTGTTTCTGAAGCCAAGGCAAAATCCATAGCATACAGGCATGCCTTGAATGTCTATTGCAGAGTCCATTGCAGAATTTTCTGATGAAAAATTAATGGAGCAAACATGCCCTAACTCCATTCAGATCATGTCATAGATGAAAAGTGGTCACAGGTCAACCCATTGGACTTGACAATATGTTATATGTGTTTATAATCTACCTCATTCTTGTACCGAGTAGTTGAGGTTAAGAGACTATTACAGCAGAGGAATTATGCATTAATTTTCTGCAAATTGTATTAGTTGTGTGACACCAAACATGTTTGTATAGCAATTAGACAGTTATATTGTTAAGAGTTATGACACATTTATTATGATAATTTCACAAGAATTCTGGTGCAATGTTTGCCTATATAGTGGCGTACATGCTCTACACTTGTGTGTTGTAGACAGTGTCTAGACACTTCTGCACATTATCTTACAAAAAAGACCTCAGAAGGCCTTGAAAAAATGGGTGTGGCTTTGTGGAGTGAGAGCATGGTTTAGTATGCTACGATGTGGGTAAAAAAAATCTGCCTAAATTTACGCAACTAGTGGCGTAAAGTAAGTCAACTAATACTTAGACTAGACAGTTCTAACATATGCCAGATTTATCAACACAATGATAAATGTGGCGCATTGCAAGACTGTCTAGTCTAACTTTACACTAATGGCCACATGTATGAAAACTGTCTAGGTCTAAAACGCACTTTTTTACCATAGCAACCAATCAGAATGCCCGTCTAATTTTTTCAGAGCACTATATGAAATGAAAGAGGTGCTCTGATTGGTTGCTATGGGAAACAAAGTGAGTTTTAGACTTAAACAGTTTTCATATATGTGGCGATAAGTATTAAGACAATATTAATCAATCTGCCCTATTGTCTCTTCATTCACTGCCATTGTTTATTCCCTAACTCCTTTGCTGGAAACAGTATATTAAAAAAAGTTTGACCCAGTATTCTAAATGAGTGTCTATACAAAGAAAATCAGTCATCTGAACCTGCCAATTTCAGAGGTATCTTATGAACGGGGATGTGCTGACTCTCACCCTACAGCTTTTTTCAGGAGAAAAATATCAATCCTGGACGAAGTTGAGCATCCCTGAAGTGACACGAAAATGCACTTAACAAGTAAAAGATTGAAGAGTAGCCCAAAATAAAGATGGCCATGGAGCAAGTTAAAATAAATTGCACTTGCAGTAGTGTCACCGTGGTCAGCTAGGGTAGCTGGAGCCATTAGAGCAGAGAGAGAGCCGAGAGAAATGGTTGGTAACTTAGGAACGCATGTGTAATCATGCAGGAGATAAGAACTGCTCTAACTCTAAAATGAAGCAAAATCAGAACAGCAATGTATTTGGCAATAGTCTTTATTTACCTTTGTCGACATGTTTAAAGCTAATCATTGTGGTGAGAATACCCCTTTAGAGTGGCTGAATAAGTAGAAATTTTTGTAAAAATGAAACAAAATTAACTTTTCTCACTTATTTGTGATTGTTGTATTTCTGGTGGTCACTAACGTTATTTTTGGTAAGAGCTTGTTCCCACTGAAGGATCCTCTGGTACCCTGGAGGACCAATCTGACCTTGTTGGTAGGGTTCAACAGCGCCACAGCAGGCACAGCCCTCTAGACTTCATCAATAATGACTCAAAATCTGCCTGAAAAAAGACACAGTGAAGCAAAAGGTTGGAGCACACAATAAACAGAGGGGCGAACATTGAGGATACAATAAGAGTGAATATTGAGCATTTCCCCTTCATTCTCTTCATCAGAGGTGTTCATTATGAGCAACATGTATGTACACGTCTGCGCCAGTATTCTGGTGTCCTTTCAGCCTAAAAGCTGGTGCAGCCCTGTTCTCCAGATGTATGAGCAGAAGCACTCCAAAATTAGGCACATTATGTGGTGCCCACGGAACTTTGTAATGTGTCCAAGATGTGGGGTGTTCTGGGGGGGTCGCACCACAATTGTATGATTCTACACATTTATGACTGGAGGACGACAAAACTAAGCGCAGTACTGCGGGAACAGCCAGACCAGGTTAAAAGTGGTTTACCAAAGCCTGAGTTGTCGTACTGGAACATGAAAGTGCCTGTATATATGACCTGCAGAAGAACAGGTTTATAAATGCAGGCACATCCTACACTACTACCGTAATGTGCGCAATATAATTAATAACAAAATTCATACCTGTCGCCCAATTTGTTAACCGGGCTAAATCAAGCTCCGAAGCTTGGGTTTTAATTAAGTTTTGTTTTTAACTGTTTAAAATGAAAAACAGATGCTAATGAAAGGCAATGGATGTCTTATGTACAGATATTTTGGGCCATTGATTTAAATGGTTAAAATAATGATCAACATCAGGATGGTATTTGCTATTAGTGACATTTCCCAGGTTATTTTTATAAAACAGTGGAACAGACTATGATGGAGAGAACTATGTACGAACAGAGCCCTAAACTAGGCAGCAGAGAGCCAGTTATTATTGCATATAAACTGGCAGGAAGAAATCTGTATACCTCATTAATCATTAGGAATTAATCTGTAAATTATTAACTATGACATTCCACTACATAATGCAAATTGCATAATCCAATTTAAAAAGTAAAGTTTATTTTAACAGTGTAACCGAAATGTCTTATGTTAATTTAGAATCCAATCTTTAGTGCATGCAGCTGTATAATAAAGTACATTGAGCTATACATAAGAAGAATCACAAGTATCCTCAAATTTTTTGTTTGAAAATCTATTAAGTGTTTTCTTTTTAAAAATACTGCAGAATTTTATAATTTAGAAACATATAACTACTGCAGCAATATCAGTGGTTACTATGGGCAGCTGCTCCAAATTTAATCTTTGGACTACCTTCTAAGGGGTTTTGCCACAAAGTAAAATTGGTGTGGGAAGCTTGCAAATTAGATAATAAACATTTTCACCTTTCATCATTATTAAAAATTCTGCACCATTTTTGTTTTATCTGCTGCCTCAGTGATCTATAGTGTGCAGCTTGTCTCCAGGGCATATGACCAGGTACGAGAGCTCCTCAGTCTTACCGCACATGCTCAGACATAACCTCTCTTCTCAGGCAGCTATTTTCAGTCTCTTACGCTCCCAGTAATCACACACTCATCACCGCTGAGCGAGTGTTGAACCCCAGGTGCTGTCATTCTACTCCTTTCCTCTGTACTCCTTAGTAATCAGTCAAACACTGCAAATAGATATAAAGACATCTCAATCAGGTATGTGCATTGAGACAAACAAACTCCACATGTTTGACTCCTGCAGGGATTTGAAACAAGAACCCCTGTATCGGAAGCCAGAAGCTCTAACCACTAAGCTACATTGTAACTACTGACAGCTCATCCCATAAACAAACTTTGTATGACTTGAATGAGCACACTGTGGGGTCACATGATATGCAGTTCAAACAAATCATACATGCCCCCTTTTGAGCACACCATAGCCCAGGTCACGCTGGATAAAGCAGGCATTAAATAACTTCGTGGGACAACCCCTTTAATGATTACTCCCATACTTATGCTATTGGTTATACCGCAAAGAAAATAAATATTGCATTTTTTTTGTGAAAATTGTGTTTTTTAATGCTGGCAGTATTGTGCTTATTGTTCTTCTAGCACAGGAACTTGAAGCATAGCTGTCAAACAAACCCACACTCCTACATTCATGTTTAATCATTACAGACACCATAGCATTAGCCAGTGAAGAATAAGTAAGAAGTTGATCACTTCAAGCACAGCTGCCCTTCTTATAGA
The DNA here is from genome assembly GCA_025379985.1 of Phyllomedusa bahiana. Lineage (NCBI taxonomy): Eukaryota > Metazoa > Chordata > Amphibia > Anura > Hylidae > Phyllomedusa > Phyllomedusa bahiana. Next base: position 115,933 of record JAODAL010006054.1, read on the forward strand.
ATTCCATAATATAATATTTTCATGTATGTTTACTACTGGACAAATCAAAACTGGACAAAGAAGCGCGTTTACACCCATAGACAGCAGACTGATCTCACAGATGAGGATATTGGTCTGAGTTGGCTATTTAGACCCACAGATATAATAATTTTCATCTTCCCCAGCTGTTATGATCATCCTAAAAAAAATCTTCTATTCCCTATAATGAAATTGTCTTTGGCAAATCTTTCAGACGCTGTTTACACGCTATAGTCATTGAGATTGGCTCATTTCTAAGCACGTTAGGTCAGTTTCCTGGTAGTTGAGGCATATTTTATTTAGAATAATTGGCCATTTGCACACATCAGTTTAGACTGATGTTATTCTGATTAGGCATAAACGGGTCATAGTGTTGCAATTTGGATTCAGGTTCAAATTAAATTCCTCCTGAATCTCAACAATTCGATTCCGGTCAACCCTATTTGAATGTTGGTAAAATTCAACAAAAATATCAACCCTAATCCTAAATTAGGATTAAAAGGTTTTTGACACAAAGGCATTTCATGCCTGGTTTGTCCTGTTTCAGTTTTCAGTGTGTTAAAAAGGGGGCTTATATGATTTATTTGAACTGCATATCATGTGACCCAGCAGGCTTGACATCATCATGCTTTTCTCCCCAGTGTGCTCACTATAGTCAAACAAAGGTCTATTTTTGTAAAGAGCTGTGAGTAGCTACAATTTAGCTGTTTAGCACTTCTGACTTTCACTAAAGGGGTCCTAGGTTAAAATCCCTGGAGCCAGAACTGAGGAACTCTTGTCACCGGTCTTATCCCCTGGAGACGAGCTGTACACTATGGATCACTAAGGTATCAGCTAAAACAATGTTTATTATTTAAATGTTTAAGACTTAATTTGCAAGCTTCCTACATCAATTTTACTTTCAGTTAAAACCCCTTTAGGGTTAGGGTTCTTTACACATTTTAGGGGTTAATTTACGATTTCACAGCACTTCCAGTCGGGTGGCACTACAGGTCTGACATCTTTCCTATCTGGGAAAGCCTTATGTTTACAGTCAGGTTCAGGCTTACATTTCCTGTTCATGTTGTTGTGTACAGTAATGACTGACATTTCAGCTCTGCTGTTCCTAGGGAAATTAGTGATGGAGGAGTCTTAAAGGGGGTTGTCTCGCTACAAGGATTGCTTTTTATGTTAAAGATCTTGCAAAAACAAGTCACTTTGCAATATGTGTTCATTAACAGTGTCCTACCTATTCCTAGATATCCCCTCTTGTATGGGCTGCATCAGCTCCTCAGGTCGCTATAGCTACAGACCTGTTTGATCTCTCCTGATAGGCTGCCAGCACTGGTTGCTATAGCTACAGACCTGGCTTCTACTGCAGCCTTTTGGAAGCCAGTAAACATGCCCCGGAATTAAAAGTGAACCAAGAAAACAGGACTGAGGTAAGATGAATCAATGTAGTGAGACAACCCCTTTAACAGCAGTGAACAAAGCTACAGAACTCCAAAGGGTTAAAGTTTGTCTTTAAAAAAGATAAACAAGCTCCTGTGCAGCTGATAAAGACACAGCAGGGAATTATGTCAGGGAGAGGTGGTTGTAACCTAGGAAAGCTTGTGTAAACAAGCAGAAGATAAGAACTACTCTAACTTTAAAATGAACCAAATGCAGAACGGAAGTATATTTGGTAATTATCTTTATTTACTTTTGCCTACATGTTTGAAGCTCAATGTAATGACAATACCCCTTTAAACCTCTAAAAATACATTTAAAAACCTCAACCCTAACCCCAACTAAAATATGTGTTCAGAACATTACAAACCCAAAGTTTTCACAACTTCAGTCGGGCTAGTGTTGAACCAAACAAGGACTATTTAAGCAACATTAATTCCTCCAATATATCTATGTGTAAAGGAACCTCCAGATTGGCTTCCTTCATCATTTTTTTTTTTTATTTATTGACCTAATTGAAATAAATTATCTAAAACACCTGTGCATTCAAAATGCTCACTAGACCCCTAGATGAATGCCTTTTGCGGGGTTTGTCTTATGTATTCACACTTAAAGCTTCTGCAAATCTGAAATTCTGTAGTGCCTTAAAAACATCCTAGACTGGGTTTACACAGTATCTTTAGACACACATTTTGATACATGCATTTATGCTCGCTTTACTCACCAAAATGCCTGTCAAACTGTATTATATGGGTCCTATTGATTTATATCGGAATGTACACCATTCAAGTACATGTTGAGTTCTCTTATGTTTCATTTGATGTTTTATGGGAAGCATTACAAAATGGGAGTGCAGGACAATTCTGCATGCATTTTTTAGGCTTTGCTATTTTTTTCAGGCATCTTTTTATTTGCAAAACACAGTGTAGTGTTTCATCTGTTTTTTTGATACATTTATTGAACGTTTTTCACAAATCACTTGATGTGCAGTTTGGAATAATGTCACAAAAACACATAAAAAGTGCATTGCACATGAACATTTTTTCTGGTGTTGAAAAGAAAAACAATGGTTCTATGAGGAGAAGAACACTTTATACTCCCTGAAAAAAAATGCTACACATACTTCCTTTTGAAAAATACTGCAAATGACTAAAACAGACACACCCAAAGTAAAAAAAAAAAAACACTCAATAAAAAAAGCAACATTTGTAGTGCATTTCACATGGCCACTGCAGTTTTCGCAAAAAACTTCAAAGCATATAAAGGCTGTTAGCTACAGCCGGAATGTCATTATCTCTCATAGGCAGTATGTGATCAGAGAGCCATTATTGTAGACTATTCTGCAATATATTACTATCGCAGACCAGCGTTCAAGAAATTGCTGCCTACTAGTAGTCAGATACCCTAGGGGGACTTAAAGTACAAATGAAAAAAAAAAAACTACCAAAAAATATGAAAAGTTCAAAACACCCACTTTTGCCATTTTACAAATAAAATAATAATAATTAAAAAATATATATTATTGGTGTATTCTGTAACATGAAAAAAGCAGAAAAAAATATCCACTGCTAAAATTTCATATTTTTGTCACTTTAGGTCCTCAAAAAATTGGAATAAAAAAAGTGGTCAAGAAGTTGCATATATCTTAAAAAGGTACTAATAAAAACTACAATGCACAAAAATTAGCCCTCACTCAGGTCTGTAAAGGGAACCTGTCACATAGGTTATGCCCCTCTGGCTCAGGACAGCACAAGCTAGTGTCAGACCTGCTGTTAACCCCGCCCATCAAAGACTAGCCCCGCCCACCTGACAGTTATTCACATGTTTCTATCTATTCAAATAGGTTTATCAGTTGAGGTGGGCGGGGCTAGCTTCAGGTGGGCGGGGTATGAAAAAAAACTGATTCTTTACATGACTCTTTCCTGGCTGAAAACTGCAGATTTGAGCATTAAATACTCAAAAACTACAGCATCTTACAGAATAAGTGACACAGCACAATGAACAGCAGGTCTGACACTAGCTTGTGCTGTCCTCAGCAAGGAGGCATAATCTATGGGACAGGTTCCCTTTAAGTGGAAAAAAGGTTATTAGTCACTTAAAAAGGTACAATAGCACATGTTTAAAAAAATAAAATGTTTCATTTTTTAAAGAAAAAATACTAAAATATAACTCAAAAAATTTGGTATCACCAGAATTGTGCCAACTTGCAAAATAAAGATAATGTGATTTATACCACAATGTCAACTCCATAAAAACAAAACCCACACAAAAATGGTGTAATTTGCGTTTATTCATTTTACGTTTCACCCCATCAAGAATTTTATTTAGATTTTCCAGTGTATTATCTGATATGGTCAATGGTAATATTATTAAGCACATCTTGCCCTATAAAAACAATTTATGATAGAAGGAAAAAAGTTACGGCATGGAGAGAAAAACTAACAAAACGTAATAAAAATCACTCCAATGGGAAGCGGTTGAAGCTGCAGGACTATATTTGACTGATTTATCATCTGTTGTATCAGTTTCCCGAGTAAAGGGACTTAATATAGTGGTTAAGTATTTACAAACACTGTTCATCTCATTTAGGGCTTGTTCAAAACGCGTTTGGATCCTTTTTACGGATCCGTTTTTGGCACTTGAAAAGCGCATCCGGAAAGCGGACCCGCAAAACGCAGCACTGGATACTTTATTTGAATCCGTTTTAAATGCTTATTCAGTTGAGTTTTACGCATCCGCTCTCCGGATGCTTTTTCTGATTGATGGGGGGGGAGTCTCTCTCTCTCTCTCTCTCTCTCTCTCTCTCTCTCTCCCTCTCTCTCTCTCCCTCTCTCTCTCCCCTCTCTCTCTCCTCTCTCTCTCCTCTCTTTCTCCCCCCCATTCATTATATGCCTGCCACAGACCCCCATTCAGTATATGCCTGCCCCAGCACCTCCACTGTCACCGCCGCTCACCTCCGCTCCCGCACACCTCCGCTGCCGACCTGCGCTGCCGCCGCTGCACGCCTCCGCTGCTGACCTGTGCTGCCGCCGCCGCTCACCTGCGCTGCCGCCGCACCGCCCGCCGCCGCCACTCACCTGTGCTGCTGCCGACACTCACCTGCGCTGCCGCCGACACTCACCTGCGCTGCCGCCGACACTCACCTGCGCTGCCGCCGCACACCTCTCCCAGCGATCCCCGTCCAGTCTCCCAGTGGGCGCTTTTTCGCATCCGCTTTCAGATGCAAAGTGCAGCTGAACGTACCAGAGTGTGGGAGCGCTTTGGACAAGTGCCAAAAGCGGACTCCATTATTTTCCTATGGGCTTTCACTTGCGTAAACCGCAATAAAATTACATGTCAATCTTAAATGGATGCGAAAAGCCATTTCAGGAGAGCCATCAAAGCGCATCGCCGAGCTCCCGTGGGAACAGCGATGCGCTTTTGCCATTCAACTCAATGTTAATCACACTGACAATTGTTAGATCCGTTTTGCGTCCGAAAAACGGATACAAAACGTCGTGTGAACAAGCCCTTATGAAAACTGTTTAACAGTTATGCTGTCTTTATTGCCCTTAGCAACCAATCAAAGGTCAGATTTAATTTTTTTATTCTTCTTTGGAAAAAAGGAATTCTGTACTCTAATTGGTTGCTATGGGCAATAAAAGCAGTATACCTGTTAGACAGTTTTGATAAATGGGGCCTACTATTCCTAGGCAACTTGTATAATGTTAAATATGTAAATCAACCCAATTCTATGTTTTTCTCTTACAAATTAGCTCAAAATCATCTCAGTACATATATTTTTATAGTCCAAATTGAAAAAAGTCATTACACAATTTAAAAATAAGCATTTAGTTAAATAATAATAATAATAGAAAAGATAAAAATAATAATAAGTAATTAAATAATTTAAAAATATGCAGCTAGGAACCAGGGATAAGTTTTTTTGGGACAATATAGGAAGCTTATTAGTTCAAGTTTTTCTCAACCCCTTAAGGTCTAAGTCTGTTTTGGACAGTTTTGGCTATACAGGCAGTCCCCGACTTACATCGTTCCGACTTACATACGTCCCCTAGTTACAAAAGGAGACTTATGGGGCGTGGCTGACATTCAACACTGAGTCACGCCCCATGATAACCAAGTGCCAGCATGCCACAGCTGCACATGAGATACAGAACGCTAGGTGAAATCTTTTAAAAAAGGGCACAGACAGCAAAACAAATGTAAAAACACTTCCCTGCACTTTCCAAAACTAAAATTTTTTTTTTTTTGCTGGAGTTACATTTAATAAATATATCTGTTCTGACTTTCATACAATTTCAACTTAAGAACAAACCTACAGTCCCTATCCTGTTTGTAACCCGGGGACTGCCTGTACTTGGAACTGCCATAGAAGTGAATGAGGAGAACAGCACTAGTGTCACCTCCTCATTCACATGCAGGGCTGGATTGCAGCTAGCAACCAGCAGCCAGAGAAGAGAATTTCTTGAAATGGGACTAGTGCTTTAAGGACCCAACCATTTTTAAAAAATCTGATGTGTCGTTTAATCCGTAAATAGCTTTTTAATGGTTTTACTTATTCACATTATTTTGAGAAAGTTTTCTCATGACACATTGTACTTTAAGATAGCAATTAATTTTGGTTAAAACAATCTTTGTTTATTTGTGAAAAACATCAAAATGTGAAAATTTGGAAAACTTTGCCATTTTCAAAGTCTAAAAATGTCTGCGTGTAAGACAGATAGTCATACCGAACAAAATAGTAAATAATGAACATCTACCATATGTCTACTTTATTTTGGCATCCTTTTTTAAACAGTCTTTTGTTTTATAGCATATTAGGGGGCTTTTAAATTTTGAACCAAATTTAAAAATTTTCAAGAAAATTGGCAACGGATAGTTTTTTAAGGACCAGTCCAATTCTGATGTGGCTTTGAGTGACCTGTATGTTAGATACCCCCATAAATTACTTGAACTAAGAAACTGCACCCCCCCAAGGGAAATTTAAAACAACACTTTTCAAAAATTTGTTTAACCCCGTAAAGGGGTTTTTACAAAATTAAGCAAAGAAGCAAATTTCTAAATTTTTCTTTGCAGATTTTCATTCCATTATTTACTGGAACAAAGTAGATGATAACAGGAAAATGCAACTTTAAAATTGAATTCCCCTGATTCCATTGTTTTAAGGGATCCCCTATTGGCCTTTGGCGCTTTTGAATCAACCACCCCGCCCCAAATGGGGGACCCTACTGGGGCTCCCTTTTTCCTTAAAGGGTTTTTAAGGGGACCATTTCAAATTTTGGGAGACAAAACCCCCTTTGGTGCAAAACAAAAAAAACACCCCTAAAAATATTAATTTTGGGAAACTACACCCCTTTATGGAAAATATCTAGGGCTGTAGTGAAGTGCAGGGAGCAGGGGAAATGATACAGGGTTTTTTTAAAGGGAAAACAGGGGACTTGTCCAAAAATTTCCGGGAGCAGGATGTTGGAAAAAAATAATTCCTTTTCTTTTATGTTTTTAAATCCTTTTTCAACTTCAAGCAAAAGGGACTTTAAACAGGCTATTTTTCCCCCCCCCAAAAACAAATTAAAACATTTCCTTTTTATTCCCCCAAAATTTTAAAAACAAGGAGTTTTGGGAAACCCTAACCCCCCGGAGAACTGGTGGTTCACTGCTTTCAGAGATCCAAGCTTTAACTACAAAAGGGGTAAAAGTTTCCTTTCCCCAAAGTGTTATATAAGGGCCGGAAGAGGCAAAAAATCTGGACATCATCTGTTCGGGATGCCCCGGGATTCCCGGGCCCGGACGACTATAGGCAAGGAAAGGGGATCCTTAGGGCGCCTACCTCTGCCTGCCCTAAGGGCGCAGGTAGGGGCCCCCAACCTCGCCGGGGTCCAGGGCCCCTGCCGTTTGGGGCCCGAAGGGGCGGCGGGCTCTGTATGTGTTCCGCTGGATGCACATACAAACTGCGGGCTTCTGGAGCAGAGAGCGAGTGCCACTGGCTCCGCAGGAAAATTTCCCGGGGCCCCACACAATGGGGGCCCCCCGGGGCCCCCATAGCGTTTAGGGGCCCACCCCGGGGCCCCTGCGCTCCCTGGGGAGCTTTGCGGGTAAAATGATGTCACCCCGATGCTGCCTCTCCTCAGAACACACAGCCCCGTCATAGGCCTTTTGCGCCCGAGGAGCCGCTGGAGGGGGCGCCCGGCGCTGGTGACACTTTAAGGGCGTTGGGCCCGTGTCCCGCCGAAGGGGGAACAATTTCGGCCTTTGGGAAACAGGGAAGGTGGGGGTAATAAAAGTTGTTATTTTTAACTGCCTCCCGAGCCCCCATATACCTGCCCTGCCGCCCGCCTCAGAGCCCCATAACCTGCCTGCCTCAGTGCCCCTTAATTTTTACCCCGCTGCCTCATTGCCCCTATATACCTGCCTGCCGCCTCAAAGCCCCAAAATACCTGGGCCCGCCCCGCCGCCTCATGGGCCCCCATATACCTCCTGCCTGCCTCAGAATCCCCCATATACCCCGCCTCAGTGCCCCTATAATTTCCTGCCTGCCCCATGGGCCCCCATATACCTTCCCTGCCTTTCCTCAGAGGCCCCCATATACCTGCCGCCGGGCCCCAAGGGCCCCCATATACCTGCCTGCCTCCTCATAGCCCCTAAAACCTGCCGCCCTCAGAAACCCCTAAATTCCTGCCTGCCTGGCCCAAGGTTTCCCCCAAAAACCTGCCGCCCAGAGCCCCTATATCCCCACCCTGCCTCAAGCCCCTATATCCTGCCTGCCTGCCCTCAGTGCCTCCTATATACCTCCTGCCTCAAAGCCCCTATATACCTACCTGCCTGCCTCCAAATGCCCCTATATACCTGCCTTACTGCCCCATAGGGCCGCCTGGGGTTCCCCCATTTACCTTCCTGAGTGACCATATATTTATATTCTGCTTTTCTAAAAGGGGACAATAACTATATACCTGCCCCGATTTGAGGGGACAAATATATCTATAAACCCGCCTGACTGAGAGGGGGATATCTATTTTAAACCCCCTAACTGAGGGACCCCATAATACAAACCCGCCCAAAATTTAGGGGAAAATAAAAATCTTTTCTAACGCAGGGGGCCCCGTATAGCTTTTTTTACTGAGGGGGCGTATATAACCCATAAGTAAGGAGTTACTTTGGGAAAAGGGGAGGATTTTTAAAGGGTATTTTTTTCCAAATTTTTCCCGGACGAGTAATTTGGGCGGGGGGGAAATCAGCATGAAGATGGTGGGAAATGGGTAGAAAAAAAAGGGGGAAGTGAACGACTTTTTCGGGGAAAAAGTCACATGTGAGCCCCTAAAATTTAAATGCTTTTAATCACTTATAGTCCCTGCAGGAACCAACAAAAAAAACTAGTTATTTTTCCCCCCTAAAATTTTGGGCACTTTTAAAAAACGGTAAAATAAGTCCTTCAAGGGGCCTGTGTTTTCAGTTGGGTTTTTTCACAAAATTTTGGGGGGTTCGTTTTTTCAGGGGGACTGGCAGGCCCATTTGTTCCTTTTAAATATAAAGTTTTTGGTTTTTTTTTGGTTTTGTAGGGGTTTTTTTGGGGAGGGGGCAGATTTTGGCAAGGGGGGAGAGTACAGGGGGGCAGGTGGGGGGGGGGGTGCGAAGGGGGCCCGGGGGACAGGGGGCGAGAGGAATTTTGGGGGGGGGGGCAATTTTTTGGGGAGGGGAGGGGGGGGAGGGGGGCCCTTTTGGGGTGTCCCGCCAAAGGGGCACCAAAAATTGTTCCTTTTTCCCGGCCCTGCAGGCAAAGGGATAAACTAATTTTTCAGGGCCCAAATGGATGATCCTTTCCCTGCTTTGGGGTCAGCTTTCTTTTTAAAAATTTCATAAGGTTTTCCAATTTTCCAAATTTGGAATCTTTTTCTGGGAAAAAAATTTTGGCCCCCTTTTTTGGGCCGTTCCCGCTGCAGTTTTTTGGTTTTTCCAATAACCCCAGGGGCCCTTCAAGGGGGAATAAAATTCCCCAACCCTTTTTCCAAAAACCCTTACCTTTCAAAAGGGTTATTTTCCCCCCTTCCAAAAATGGGGGATTAAGACTTTTAAACCACTTTTAATCCCCAAACCCCCCATTAACAAAAAAGAAACCCAAAAAAAACCCCTCTTTCTCTCCCTACTTTTCCCCCTCCCATCTGGAAACCCTGACAAAAATTTAGGGGCCCTTTTTGTTTTCTGGTGGGGAGCTAATTTGCAAAAAAATCATTATCACTTATCAGATCTCTATCTCTCAAAAAAACCAAAATCCACAGAAATTTAAAGGGGGTGTTTTTCCCGGACTGATCAATGCTTGCTGGTCCGTCGGGGTAATTTGGGGTATGTTTTACCCGTTGGGGGACGGTGGCGGGGGCGACAGCGGGGGGGGGCCCGGGACCTTTGCCCGGCCCATAGAAATATCATTTAAAAATCGGGGGGCCAAATTTTTACCCGTAGGAAAAAATTTACAATTTTTTTTTTTCCACTTTTTAATTTTTTCCTTTTCCCCTTTTGTGGGGTTTTTGGCCGGGGGAAAGGGAGAAGAGGGCGAAACCCAATAGTTTTCTATGAAAAAACTGTGGATTAAAACCGGGGGAAATGAATTTTTGGGGCGTAAAATTCCCCCCCGTAAATTTTGCCGGGGGATCTTTTCGGCACCTAATTACAGATTGAAAGGGAAGTCCCAAATTTTAAACCTTTGGGAAAATACCAAAGGGGTAAAAAAAACCCCCGAAGCCCAAACCCCTTACCCCCCCAAGGGTCCAATTCCCTTTCCTTTCCCTAAGGAAAGCATGAACTTTCCCCCCCTTTCCCCCCGGGGGACAACCCCAGCAATTCCCCAGGGCCCCCAGTGTCATCTTCCCGGGGGACCTCTTGGGCTTTTAAAATTGGGTTTGGCTTTCACGGTGAACCGCTGAAAGGCCCCTGGCCCAGTCCAGGAGAAAGCCCCGGGAAACGGGGTTGGGAAATGGACAAACGTCCGGGAGGTAAGCATGAGTTTCTCTTCGGGGTTTTTTAAATCCACCCTGAAGGACAAAGGAGCTTTTTCAGTCCCAGAACACCCCTTTTTGGGTATGGGGATTTTAAAATTCACCCCAAAAGGCACCCACCCCCTTTTAGGACCGAGTTTTTCAATGGGGACATTTAAACAAAAAGACCGACACTTTTGAAAATAAATGTCCCTCATTAGGTCAAAATTCCCCCCAAAATAAAAGCAAAAAGAAAAAAACACAAGCTCACACACAAGATGGTCCAGTCACATGGCTCATAGGAACCAGCTGTATATTAAAAAAATAAAAGGGTTAGACCCAAAAATATTTTTTGTTTTTTCCCAAAATCCCAATTTTTGACATTTTTCAAAAATTTCCCGGGGGGGCAGCCTTCTGTTTTAATTATGGGCCAAAACCCAAAAGGGTTAAACCCTTTTGCCTGGACCCCCCGCCCGGGGGGAGGTTTGGTGCTTATTGAAAACTCAGGCCCACCCGCTTCAACCTCTCCCAAAAAAGGGGGGGTTTCGGGCAGGCCAAACAGAGGGGGCCGGGGCGGGCCCCAAACCCAAACCCGCTGCTGGGGGGGTGTCCAGGGAAAAAAATTTTTAAAATTTGGGTCAGTCCTCTCAGGGCCCTTTTCCTTTTGATAGGTTTTCCCCCCTTGTTTCCCCCGTGAGAATTTTTATATTGCTTCCCCCTGTTATTTACCCCCGGCCCTTTCCTTGAACCCCGGGTTTGGTTCCTCCGGTTTATGTTTCTTTTTCCCCCGGTTGGGGTTTGACCTTCGGCCTTTTGTTTTCCCCCCTTTATTTTTTTCAGTTTCTGATAGTGGGTTTGGGCGTTTTTCCTTGAAACCTTACCGACTCGGGCCGTTTTCCTTTTTTTGGGGTTTTTTCCCCACGGGGCCCAGCACTAGCAGTATAGGGGCCCGTCCCTCCATTGGGGTCTTTCCATCAAGGGGACACGGCCCCGTAGGGGGGGTACAGGGGGGCTGGGGGGGCAGTCAGGGCGCCACTGGCACCTGCCTGTTACCGTGACAATATCACTAGCTCTGACAGTTTACAAATGCTTCTCATCTTCAAGCACTATAACCCCAAGACTGTATTGTGTATGGAGCATATGCAGGGGGCTCACCGGTGAACCAGATGGTCATGGATCGAGTTGCATACATGAGAGTTCAGAGCAGCATGGAAGACACCGGGCGTGTCTTGCCCGGGTGCCCATCTAGTGCCCCAGTGGTCCTGCGCGTCTATCCCCTTTTCCCCTGTTTTTGTGGTAAGACCCGCCAGTCCAGTACCGCTACTAATTCTTGGTGACAGGAGGGGCGTATCAAGACGGTGTGGTAGAGGGAGTGTTTGCCGGGGGGTTATTTTTTTCCTTTCTTTTGTTTTTTTTTTTTGATTTTTTTTTTTTTGTCGCCTGCCGTGGGGGTGAGGGCGGGCGCGTCGCGCCGACTTACCAGAGCTTGGTCCATGCTTTCGCCTCGTACTGCTATGTCCAACAAAACACCCTAAGCGAGATCGTCCCATTGTAGTTGGTGTCCCCTCGTGTTAGGAGTTGGCGTTCTCATTCGCTTCTTCCCCGTGTACCCTCTAGACTCGCGGGGTAGCCGAGAAAGGGCCTTGCTGCTTCTGTGGACCGATTCCTTTTGACTGTGTCATTTGGGGTTTACTGCGTCTTTTTGACAGGGACCCCCGAGAGTAGGGTAGGTTGGCCGAGACTCAGGCTCAAGCCATGACTCGGTTAGAAGGACAGGGCAAGCGTTACAGTCATCCGCTACATGTTATTCAGAATTCCCGCGTTCGATGCACGCGTGTTCCAGCAGGGATGAATACTCAGGCCCGGTGCCGGTGCCAGTTTAAGATTGAGGCCTAGCCCGAACCAGTGAAGTGACTTGATTTGGAGGCTTAACCCAAAGACCCCGGCTATGCTGGATATGCCCCATTGCTCTGGCTGTACGGATTGGACAAGACTTTTAGTAGGGAGAGAGCGGTCGGTAGAAGTCCACTTACCCCAGTTGGGCGTCGATTGCCGAGAGCCGCTTCACTCCTCGATGCTGGCGTTGTCCGTTTCTGCTGCCACCCACCTTGAAACCAGCTGGAGCGGGTAGAGCCCCTTGGAGTAGCCCATGCAGCTAGGGGCCTCATTCCCGGCGGACAGCGCTAGGGACCGCTGGACATCTCGGCTGTCACACAGGGAGCCGCTGGCTAATACTAATACTGCGGCTAGAGAAGGTCACGATCATCCGTGAGTGTCCCAAGAAGAAGGCCCTAAGCCAGAAAACTCCAGCGCCTGAAGTGACGTGCATCGGGAAGTCACCTAGGTGTTAAACAGGTGTATTTTTTCTATGGTGGCGAAATAATTATTGCTTCCAGTTAAGATTTCATAGATCTTTTCCAGGTCCTTTGGTTCTGGGAGTGGCCTTTGTGGAATCAGGATCTGGGCCCTCTAATTTCGTGATGGCAACATTTGTTTAAGGCATTTGTGGGGCCTTCCTGTGAAGGTCCCTCTCATATTCAGTGTCAGGTAGTTGCTATTCGGGAGATCTAACCTGCCGTTACGCAAGGGAAGATGTCCCAACATTGTAACTCCTTTGGATAGAAATTATTTCTACACAGACGAGAATGCAACGGGAGAGGGTTGTACTCTGTTTATCATGGAGGGCTTATCTGCTTATGGTGGGGTTTATTGGCTGCCCTGATCTTAAAGAAACACAACCCAGTTATTGACATGGAGTGTCCGGAGAACTAGCAAGTGGTTATACAGCAGTGGGTTAATAAATAGTCCTCCCAGGTCATTCTATGGTAATATGAAGTAGAGCAGATTGCCTGCCTTTTATTTGCTTCGGACTTAGCTGGGTGTTTTTTCCCAATGACTCGAGATCCTGAGCAGTTACCAGCCGCGGCGGGGCGGGGATATGGATGGGTGTGTGTAGTGAGGTATGTATGGGGCGGTGTGCGTGGAGGTGATGATTGTGCATATAGAAATAATGCCAGGGTTGAAATGTCCTAAATGTGCAGATAGTACAATCCGTGTGGGGGTCCAGAAAGACAATGCTATGAAGCAGTATATAGCAGAAAGGTCTGACAGAAGGGGTCATATCCGACCTTGCTGTTACCCTATGGGTGCTGTGTGATCTTGTTTCATTTTTAGAAAAAAGATGGTAGCCTCACGTCCTTGGAATTGACTACCCGCGTGAACTGAACAAGTGTAACGGTAAAAAACCAATTAACCTTTTACTTTATTCCCGATCTTTTAATCAGATCCAGGGAGCCAAGTGGTTTTTCAAAATTTGGACCAGAAGGGGGCTTATAACCGTTAATCTGGATTAAAGAGGGGGACGAATTGAAACAGCATTTAATACCGGCCGGAGGTAATATGTTGAATATCTGGTTATGGGCACTTTTGGGTTATTATGGCAAGCTCCCGGCGTTCGTTCCAGAACCTTGTAATGAATGTTTTTCCCGGGAACTCATTGGCCATTGTATGGGTGGTTTATTTCTGGATGACATTTTAATTTTACTCGCTAGGACTGGGGCTTTCACACGGTGAACATGTGCGTCCGGTTTTGCAGATTTTTGAATGTCAATAGGTTTTATTTTCAAACATTGAGAAAGTGTGTTTTCCGTGGTTCAGTGGTACCGTTCCTGGTATATATATAAGACTCCTAACTCATTCCGATATGATCCCTGGAAGTGTCCAGGGGCAATTGTCTTGATTGGTGGTTCGTCCTTCTCCATCCTCCCTGAAAGCCTTACAGCGGTTCCTAGGTTTTTTGTCTAATAATTAATCGGAAATTTATTCGAAATTTTCTGTGCTCGTCCTGGGGGGGGGGCCATTGACTGATATGACAAAAAAGGGAGTAAATAGTGCAGTAAGTGGCAACCCAGGCCTTAGAGGCGTTCGAGAAACTTAAGCATTGTTTGTAGCAGCCCCGGTGCTGGTTCAGGCTGACCATACCAAACGCCCTTCGTGGTGGATTGTGATGCTTTCTGAGTATTGGAGTTGTGCGGTTCCTGTCTCGAGGGGTCAGTTGCCTCTGACTAATTCTCCAACTCTCCGGCTTTGCCTTTCTTCTCTCAGTAAATTCCGTCCCCCAGCAGAGAGGAATTATGATGTTGGAACCGAGAATGCTGGCCTATAAAGTGGGCCTTCGAGGAATGGCGCCACTTCCTCCGAAGGTGCCCACACCAATTCGAACGGTCCTAACTGACCATAAGAACCTGACCTTTTTAGAGAATGTTAAGAGGTTGAACCCTCGTCAGGCAACGTTGGGCATTATTCTTCACCGTCGCGGTTTAAACTTCGTGGTTACCTATAGACCAGGTTCTAAGAATGTTAAAGCTGATGCATGTCAAGAAGTTTCGTGCCAGTCACTCATCTCAGGATGATCCGGTGTACCAATTTTACCCAAAGAACGGTGGTCTCAGCTATTTCCTTCCCCCACTTGGCCCCTGAAGATCAAGACCACCAGGAGATGAACCGTTGAATGTCCCGTTTCTAAAGTCCTTTGTTCCCCACCGCAGGTTTCGGTTACGTTGATTAATATAATTACATGATTGCTGTATTATCTGGACATCCCGGAGTTGGCTGGCACTAAAAACGTATGTCCCGAAATTTAATTGGGTGGCCATACTTGTGTCATCGTGATGTGTGGGCCTAATGTGACCAGCCTTGGGCGACATCTGTGCTCGGGGCAAAGTCCCCAGAACTCACTTCCTGGTGAAACTTGCCCTCTGCCTATAACCCGGACCGGCGGGCCATGGACTCGACATAGTCTATGGGAATTTTATGACTGATCATGCTTCCTACCGGGGGGGGTCTTATTTTACCTCCCTGGACCATATTGTTATGAATTAAGAATCAGACGTATTTCTGTTTACCTCTGTGTCCAAACAAGAAATAGTAGCCATTAAGTATGGCAATCCAATACCGTCTAACACGGTTGAAAGGCTGGCCGATCCATTTTATTAAACCTAATCATTAAACGCATTTGGGATAAGCGCCCTAGAAAAGGATGAGAACAGACAGAGGGAGTTTCCGTTTGTCTCCTGTTTATTTTTGGATGAGCATCGCGTTCTGGAAGGTCTCTTAGGGAATCACCCTGTCGCCTTGGCCGGCTGCAGGCCTTTCACCAGCCTAAAAGACTAATTGCGGCCGGATCATTTTAGGCGGCTAGGGCGACCCTGGCGCGCACCTGTTAACCTTTGCAGCCCCTTTCCCGTGGTTTTTATTTTTTCTTCCTATCGGGAGTGTGTGCTAGGGAGACAGTGGGTTAAAATACTTACCTTTGTGTTGAGTTCGCGATAAATATTCGAGTGATCTCATACCTCTAATTTACATTATTATTAGACTCAGATAAAAAAGTTCAAGACAGCAAACTATAGACAGAGTCCCACACCCACCCCCCACGCCACCCCCCCTAGACACTCATAATGGTCCGGTCGTTATCTTCAGATCACAGTGGGTGGAAGTGGCAATCCTTAACGATCTTGTGCATATTCTGGGGCCCAAGTTCAGAAGAACTTGGTAAAATACCCAAGAGCATCAAGAAGGAAGATAATTGATAAGATACTCTTTGTTCTGGAGGTTTTTAATGTTTAGGTGATAAGGTGTGTTTGTCTACCCGAAATCCTTCGTCTAACAGGTCCCCTTCGGGTAAGCTGGCACGCCACGGCGCTTTTGTGGACCCTATATCATTTTGGAGCGAATTAATCCTGTGACGTACTGCCTAAAGGTTACCCTCCGTGGTTCCGTGTACATAATGTATTCCACTGCTCTCGCCTGAAGCGGTATGCTCCTTCGAGTTATTCAGCCCCAACCTCCCTCCTCCAGTAGAAGTTAAGGGGGAGTGGAGTATGAGGTTGCTCAAATCGTGGGATTCTCGTAAGTGCAAGACCCGTTACAGTACCTAGTGTCAGCTGTGAAGGGATAAGCGGTCCTGAGGAGAGGTCCGTGGGTTCCTTTCTAGGATCTAAACAGATGGCGCAGAAGGGGCCCGGTTATTATAGGGAATGTTGCCACGGAGTGCTCATGCCATAGAAACCCAAACCACAGGGGAGGGTTCCGGTGGCCTCCCGATGGTGGTGGGTGGGGGTGGGGGGGTTGGGACTGGCAGAGAAATTGGGTGGCTAGACTTCCAAAAGTCCAAAGCAGGCAGCCTTTGCTGATTTTGGATATGCGCATTATAGCGCCCAGTAAGGGTTAAACTCTCTGCTTTAGACCCAAGCCCTGGGAGAGGTGCTGCTTTGAAGCTCAGGAGTGACAGCTCTGCAACCTGAGTATTTTATATTGCTTCCTCTGTTATTGACCTCGGCTTGCCTTGACTTCATTTTGTCCTCCGTTTATGAGACTTGTCGTTCGCTCCGCTCGTGTTTGACCCTCGGTGCTTGTTTCCCTGTTTATTCTTCGGTTTCTGATTGTGGCTTTGACTTTCATGACCGTTAACCGACTGGGACCGTTTGAAGAACCGTTTTCCGTTTTCCCGTCTGGCCCTCGCACTTAGCAAGTATAGGGACTTCGTCCAGTTAGGGTCTGCCATCTAGGGCAGCACACTCCAAGTATGGCAGGTACATGGGCTGTGTGGTGCAAGTCAGGGCCTGCTCCACTGCACCCTCCTGTGACTGTGCCACTTTTCGCAGTTTTCCTTCCCGAAAGCACTTTGACAATTCCCAAGGTTTGAGCAGGTTAACCCGCGGGCCTATTTTAAATTGTGTTAATCGACAAAAGGAGAGCTCCTATTTAGGATTTTCCCCCACACTGAACACAGGAAGAAATCCCGAAATGTCTTGTAATAATGAGACATGACCTGTTATTTTGGCAATAGTGATTTCTGTAAAACAAATAATGGTTATAGTTTTACCATCGATCAGGACACGTTTGACACAAGCCCACTCCCTATTTCTCAATTCTAGGCCCCCTGTGTGTTAATATTGTGTCCATTGTTAACATCTAAAGTGGTTTATAGGGTATTTTTTCTCTAGTCCACGCGGTTTACCGACACACGTTTTTATTTTATGCTATTTAATCATGTGTTTGTGACTTTTTTAATTATGCTATGACTAAGGGCTCTTACTACGAACTTGAAATGCATCAGATTTCCCTGTCTGTTGGTTTTTATTATGCTTCAATAAATCTATATTTTTACTTTACTTGGATCTCTGGCTACTATCTCATCTATCTTACTCAGCTCACGCAGTGATCATGTATCTCTCCCACAGAATGCCAAAAAGAAAAGGAAAAGACACAAAACCAAAAGCTTTTCCCCCCATTTGTATGGTGACAGCCTAATCCTCCTTCTCCTGTTGCAGGTTGTGGTAGAGCTTTCTTCTTTCTAAGCTACCCTAAAACAGCAGCGCTTCATACCAGTCTCCCTCACCCTTCTCATTACTCACTCACTAAACTGAGCCCAACTGACAGTCCTACTTCCAACTGCCACTTCTGGCATGAGACCTCTCCACCCCCTTGTCTAATCAGGAGCTAGGTGTTGAAACATTTGGTGAGGTAGCAAGTAGCTTAAAGAGTACCTATCACCTTCAGACAAACATCATGAAGTAACAGAAGACTAAAATACAAACATTTTCTCAAATAAGCTTCATTAGGAAAACCAAAGCATTTAACCTGTATTTCAGTTTTTTAAAAAAGTGCTGGCCCTTTAAGACTGCTCTGAAGTCGGGCCAAGTCGGCACATGACAGCTTGATGGATGACAGTTGTAAGTTCCTGAGCTGGGAGAGTCCACAGTGCAGGGGGAGTCTGCAAGTCTACATGTGCACACCAGCAGCAGTTACAGATGCCTGTGTGCTATGGAGGAGGAGGCTGAAGCAACAGGTAAACTGTCACACTGTTTCCTAAGGCTCTGTCTCCACTGCACAGTAAAAAAACGACTGAAAACATCTCCCATAGACTCTAAAAACGTGCTGCTGTCTACACTGAGCTTCTTTTTTCTGTTCTTTTTTTTACTGGTCGTCTTTTGCAACATGTTCTAAAAAACGCCACAGCAGAGCAGAAAATTTACTACAGGAGCCTATGTAAAGCGCCGGACGTCTTTTGGCGCATTTTCGCTGCGTTTTTGCCGCGATTTTTCAATGTAAACCCACCCAGGAGACCCAATTCCCACCTATAGTGTGTGTAAATAAGGCCGTGTTCACACAGCTTACTTGGGCACAGATTGGAGCCGTACTGCGCGCCAGATTTGCGTTGCAGTACGGCTCCAATCCGTCCTAGTAACAACGGTAATCCACAGTTCTCATAGAGAACTATGGATTCCGTTGCTCCTCCCCGCTCTGCGAACCCACCGGGCGGGGAGAAACTGACATGCACATTATCCAGGCGCAATACGCGCTGTGGATAATGAAAGTCTATGGGGCCGGCGGGCAGCGCCCCCGCCGCGTCCCCGCCCCCGCCCCTTATTCAAGCCGTAATTGCGAGCGAAATCCGGCTCGCAATTACGGCTTGAATAAGCCGTGTGAACCGGGCCTAAAGGTTATACCTTTTAAAATTTGCATACAAGTGTCCGATGTGTCCTTGTTTGTACCGTTCGTAATAAAATGATCATGTTTTGGTCGCTAACGATTTTTGCGCAATTCATATTTTTTTAGCTAAAAATACGTTTTTTTTACAAATTTTGACACTAAAATCCTTTTCTTAACATATTCTGGCGCTAATAAAGTTATCTCGCTTCTGATGCTAAAAATACGTTTTTTCACGGATTTTAGCTCTTCTAAAGTTATCTTCCTTTTGTTGATAAAAATAAGTTTTTTTTATGTATTTTGTAGCTAAAAATACGGTTTTTAATGGGTTTTGACGCCAAAATACTTTTTTTTACGGATTTTGGCGCTAAAATCCTTAAAAACAGATTTTTTTGCTGTAAAAGTGAAATAAGTGTGTCAGCGCCAAAATCCGTAAAAACGTATTTTTGGCGACAAAAGCAAGATAACTTTATAAGCGGCAAAATCTGTAAAAATATGGATTTTTGCACCAAAATCCGTAAAAAAAACTTGACTTTAGGGCCAAAATCCGTAAAAAAAACCCGTATTTTTGACGACAAACGCGATATAACTTTATTAGCGCCAAAATCCGTAAAACGACTTACAAGATGACATATAAATGCAATAATGTGCTTTACATTCCCTTTTGTAGGGCGGAGTTACATCCAATTGCTTAATTTATGCATACATTAAAAAACAGGCTTAAAGACAAGCAAAAAAACGCATGTAAAAAACACGCCAAAAAACGGCCGTTTTTTTCAGGTGCATAGCCAAACATGTAAAAAACACCAGAGAAGGGCAGAACATTTATTACAGGAATCTATGGAAAGCGCCGGACGTTTTTTTTCAATGAAAACCCACCCAGGAGATTAGTCCCTTCGATAGTGGGGGTTAAAGTTTATACTTTTTTTCAATTCTGCATACAAGTGTTTGATATGTCCTCGTTCGTACCGTTTGTAATAAAGTGATCATGTTTTTGTCGCTAACGTTTTTTGCGCAATTCAAGATTTTTGCTTTAATGACGCTAACTATACGCTTTTTTTTAAGGATTTTTGCACTAAAATCATTTTCTTGGAAGATTGTGACGCTAATAAAGTTCTTGCTTGTGACGCTAAAAATATGGGTTTTTTTACGGATCTTGGCGCTAAAATGTTTTTTTTACAGATTTTGGCGCTGTTAAAGTTATCTCCCTTTTGTTGCTAAAAATACATTTTTTTTTACGTATTTTGACGCTATTAAACTTCTCGCTTTTGTCGCTAAAAATAATTTTTTTACGCTTTTTGGCACTAAAATACTTTTTTTTTATGGATTGTAGCACTAAAATACAGGGTTTTTTTTAACTGATTTTAGCACTATTAGGCTATGTTCACACGGCTTATTTTGGGACGTATTTTAGCCCATAATTCACGCCGTACTGCGCGAATTACGGGCTGAAATACGTCCCAGTCATTACGGTAAACCAAAGTTCTCATAGAGAACTATAGATTACGTCTCCTCTCCCTGCTCGCGAAATACGGCGAGCGGGGAGAGAAGTGACATGCTTCTTATTCAAGGCATATACGCGCCGTGGATAATGCATGCCTATGGGGCCGGCGGGCTGCGGCCCCCCCGCATCGCCCCCGTACAAACGGCGTAATTGCCGGGTGAAATACGTCCCGCAATTAAGGCGTGTAAACATAGCCTTAAGTTATCATGCTTTTGCCGCTAAAAATAATTTTTTTTACGGATTTTGAAACTAAAATACGCTTTTTTATGAATTTTGACGTTAATAAATTTATCTTGCTTTTGTTGGCAAAAATACGCTTTTCGTTACGGATTTTAGCGCTAAAATCGGTATTTTTACAGATTTTGGCGCGATTAACGTTATCTCGCTTTTGTCGCTAAAAAACCTTTTTTTCTTACAGATTTTGGAGATACATTTATTAGCACCAAAACCCTTAAAAACACACAAAAACCATAAAAAACTTATTTTTAGTAACCAAAGTGAGATAACTTTAATAGTGCCAAAATCTGTAAAAAAAAAGTATTTTAGTGACAAAAGCGAGAACTCTGTTAGTGACAAAATCCGTAAAATGACTACAAGATTACAAATAAATGCAATAATGTGCTTTCCATCCCCTATTGTAGGGCGGAGTTACATCCAATGGCTTAATTTATGCATACATTGAAATCCAGAAGACAAGCAAAAAACGCGGGTAAAAAACGCACCAAAAATGCAAATCGCAGCAATAAACGGCCGTTTTTTCAGCTGCTTTTGACAGGCAGGGGACAGAAAACTCAGTTTTAAGTATTTGGCTTTCAGGTCATTTTTTGTCCACTGCAGTGTAGACATAGCCTTAGTGTGCTGTGCCTGCTGTACTGTATGTAGTGAGAGACTCGGCCTCCCCCTGCACTGTTGGTATCTCCCAACAGATTGATAAAGATCTCCGGTTAAAAATGAAAATAAAACCTGTTTTCCCTTTAAAAATGAGGTAAATCCTCTGGATTGTAATGA